>JAHCLQ010000599.1:0-88478 GCA_023678885.1 Pogostemon cablin | reverse complement strand
CCGAGGACATCATCTCAAAAAGTATCAACAAGGATTTACAAAGGTACAAAATACAACGGTGTAACTTAGTTTATAGAAAATATACAGGAACGATATAACATCGCGAAGGTACAAAAAGAACATCAAGGGGGTCACCAAATATAAACTATACAATCTCGCCAATGAATCCGTCAATTTACATAAAAGAGAAAGTACCCAAAACACGGATTGGATGACGAGCAAACGATAGGAAAACCTCCAACCAAAACGATATCAACAGCCTGAAAAGGAAAGAATGATGGGGGGTGAGCAAAACCACTAGCTCAGTGAGGTGATAAGCCGGTCACCCCGACCCTTATACGAAGCATGTATTCCCACTCGTGGTTCATAATATAAAATCCAACATTTCGTCTCACAATAACTATTTCTCACTCAGTGTACATATTAATGAAAATAAAAACCTTAGTGCACATTTACGAATAACACAATTAGTTCAAACAACATGTTATCACATAAAAGACGCGTGGGTAGTCAATATCCTCCTCGAACTGAGCTCTCCGTCGAGAGACAGTCCAAGCCCGTCACCGTTACTCTAGATAAAATGCACATTAATATTCTTTCTCAACACGCCAAGTGCTAAAGTTCACAATTCAATATCGACGTGAATACTTGAAATGATCAAACATATAAACATATATGACATGCATGTCCCACACCGGTGACGTTGACTGAGCCTATAATAGACTGATCCATCTAACGATCACCCTCCAGAGTATCAGTATTTGGCAAATGGACAGGTGCCCCGTTAGATCTAACTCACCCGGGTTTGCCAATCATGGGCAACTTGGTTGTCACTCTAACTCACCCGAACCGCGACAATTCGGGCTACTTAATCAATGTCGCTCCAACTCACCCGAACCGTGACCAATTCGGGCTACTTAACCTTGGTACCAGGAATACATATGCATGTGCATCATAAGATGAATAACGACTCAAGTTAGAGTCTTAATTGGCACACAAGAATAACCAGAAATCAATTCTCAAATAATTCACAATAAATGCTATCAGATATCGAGCCGGCAAGACTCTTCAACATAAGTTCAAATCAATAATACTCATAAAATGGCTAACACGACTCTAACCAGTGCAATCGAGCCAATCAGGCTCTTTACCACATAACACAATACCAAATAATTTTCTTATCAATTAACTAAAAATAAAATAAATGCACATTTATCGAGGGTCCACACTTCCCACAAGAGAAGGCGTTCCCGAATTATCAACTCACAAGGAAGTGATTAACTCTCTCCGGAATCTGAAGTCGGTCCCTTGCCCTTCGTCGATGATTCTTTACCTAGAAAGGAGATGAGCAATTAAAGACAAATTAAATATAACTAACTATTAGCGGTAACATCCCTTTCATTGCTAAAAAAAAATCCTAATCGAGTTCGAACGAGTCGATATTAAATAAAAATGGCATGTAAGTCCTTAACATCAGTTCCCAATCCCACATAACCCGTTTCAATACATTAACTAAATGAAACGATAGAAAATAAATTTGAATTCGACATAAAAATTCTGAAATTTTCCTGCTAGCGGCAGTTTACGAGAAAAATCATAACTAATTGTAGAATAATCGGATTGAGGCGTTTCAAGTGGCTACGGAAAGCTAACGAGTTCAGCTACGTACAGAAATTAAGTTTACAAACTTTCGAGGGCAATAGCTATGTCAAAATCAGTTCGAACAGTCTGCAAATTACCCACATACCAAAAAGAAAAACACCACAAAATTACAGAATCATGGAAGAAGGAAGCTTAATTCACACACCACTTACCTCAAAACAACTTAGAAACCACCTAGGACGAGGGTTGTAAGGGAGAATTTGATCAACAAGGGTTTCTCCTCTTCACTCTTTTCTTTCCCCTCTTTTGCTTTTCTTCTCCCGTTCTTCTCTCTCTTTTTTTTTTTTTAACTTTAGCCTTACTAATTATATATCAGACCATTTAAGTGGGCTGAAACTTTGGGCCACAAAATAAATAAATAAGTTTGGGCTTTCTAAAAAAAAATTCTAATTGGGCTTAATTGGGCTGACCTTTTGGGCCATAAAAATAAATAATTAGGTTTTGGGTTTTCTAACAAAAATATAGTTGGGCTAAGATATTATATCTTTTCTCATTACGATCAACATTTCCTTCGTTTCGATGAATATTTCCTTCATTTTAATGTTCATTTTCTCGTTACGTTCAACATTTCCTTCGTTTCGATGCATATATCCTTAATTTTGAAGCTCCTTTTCTTTTAAGGATCAACATTTCATTCGTTTCGATGCAGATTTCCTTCTTTTTGATGCTCGTTTTCTCGTTATGATCAATGTTTCCTTTGTTTCGATACATATTTCCTTCTTTTTGATGTTCATTTTCTCGTTATGATCAATGTTTCCTTTGTTTCGATGCATATTTCCTTCATTTTGATGCTCCTTTTCTCATTACGATCAACATTTCCTTCGTTTCGATGAATATTTCATTCATTTTAATGCTCATTTTCTCGTTACGATCAATATTTCCTTCGTTTCGATGCATATTTCCTTCATTTTGATGCTCCTTTTCTTGTTAGGATCAACATTTCATTCGTTTCGATGCAGATTTCCTTCTTTTCGAAGCTCGTTTTCTCGTTACGATCAATATTTCCTTTGCTTTGATGCATATTTCCTTCGTTTGATTCTCATTTTCTCTTTACGATCAATATTACCTTTGTTTTGATGCATATTTCCTTCATTTTGATGCTCCTTTTCTTGTTACGATCAACATTTCCTTCGTTTCGATGCATATTTAATTCATTTTGATGCTTCTTTTCTTGTTACGATCAACATTTCATTCATTTTGATGCAGATTTCATTCTTTTTGATGCTCATTTTCTCGTTATGATCAATATTTCCTTCGTTTTGATGCATATTTCATTCATTTTGATGCTCCTTTTCTCATTACGATCAACATTTTCTTCGTTTTGATATATATTTCCTTAATTTTAATGCACTTTTTGTTATCACGATCAACATTTCCTTCGTTTCGATGCATATTTTCTTCATTTTGATGATCCTTTTCTTGTTACGGTCAATATTTCATTCGTTTCGATGCAGATTTCCTTCTTTTTGATGCTCGTTTTCTCGTTATGATCAATATTTCCTTTGTTTCGATGCATATTTCCAACTTTTAGATGCTCGTTTTATCGTTATGATCAATGTTTCCTTTGTTTCGATGCATATTTACTTAATTTTGATGCTTCTTTTCTCATTACGATCAACATTTTCTTCGTTTCGATGAATATTTCCTTCATTTTAATGCTTATTTCCTCGTTTCGATGCATATTTCCTTCATTTTGATGCTCATTTTCTTGTTACGATCAACATTTCATTCGTTTCGATGCAGATTTCCTTTTTTTATGCTCGTTTTCTCATTACGATCAATATTTCCTTGGTTTCGATGAATATTTCCTTCGTTTTGATTCTCATTTTCTCGTTATGATCAATATTACCTTCGTTTCGATGCATATTTCCTTCATTTTGATGCTCCTTTTCTCAGTACGATCAACATTTCATTAGTTTCGATGTAGATTCTATCATTTTGATGCCCCTTTTCTCAGTACGATCAACATTTCCTTCGTTTCGATGAATATTTCCTTCATTTTAATGCTCATTTTCTCGTTATTATCAACATTTTCTTCGTTTCGATGTATATATCCTTCTTTTTGATGCACATTTTCTCGTTACGATCAGCAATTCCTTCGTTTCGATGCAAATTTACTTTATTTTGATGCTCCTTTTCTTGTTACGATCAACATTTCATTCGTTTCGATGCAGATTTCCTTCATTTTGATGCTCGTTTTCTCGTTATGATCAATGTTTTCTTTGTTTCGATGCATATTTCCTTCATTTTGATGCTCCTTTTCTCATTACGATCAACATTTCCTTCGTTTCGATTAATATTTACTTCATTTTAATGCTCATTTTCTCGTTACGATCAACATTTCCTTCATTTCGATGCATATTTCCTTCATTTTGATGCTCTTTTTCTTGTTATGATCAACATTTCATTCGTTTCGATGCAGATTATCTTCTTTTTCATGCTCGTTTTCTCGTTTTGATCAATGTTTCCTTTGTTTCGATGCATATTTCCTTTTTTTAGATGCTCGTTTTATCGTTATGATCAATGTTTCCTTTGTTTCGATGCATATTTACTTCATTTTGTTGCTTCTTTTCTCATTACGATCAACATTTACTTCGTTTCGAAGAATATTTCCTTCATTTTAATGCTCATTTTCTCTTTACGATCAACATTTCCTTCATTTTGATGCTCCTTTTCTTGTTATGATCAACATTTCATTCATTTCGATGCAGATTATCTTCTTTTTGATGCTCATTTTCTCGTTTTGATCAATGTTTCCTTTGTTTAGATGCATATTTCCTTCTTTTAGATGCACGTTTTATCGTTATGATCATTGTTTCCTTTGTTTCGATGCATATTTACTTAATTTTGATGCTTCTTTTCTCATTACGATCAATATTTTCTTCGTTTCGATGAATATTTCATTCATTTTAATGCTTATTTACTCGTTACGATCAACATTTCCTTTGTTTCGATGCACATTTCCTTCATTTTGATGCTCCTTTTCTTGTTACGATCAACATTTCATTCGTTTCGATGCAGATTTCCTTTTTATGCTCGTTTTCTCATTACGATCAATATTTCCATGGTTTCGATGCATATGTCCTTCGTTTTGATTCTCATTTTCTCGTTACGATCAATATTACCTTCGTTTCGATGCATATTTCCTTCATTTTGATGCTCATTTTCCCGTTACGATCAACATTTCATTCGTTTTGATGCAGATTTCCATCATTTTTATGCCCCTTTTCTCAGTACGATCAACATTACCTTCGTTTCGATGAATATTTCCTTCATTTTAATGCTCATTTTCTCGTTATTATCAATATTTTCTTCGTTTTGATGTATATTTCCTTCATTTTGGTGCACTTTTTCTCGTTACTATAAGCTTTTCCTTCGTTTCGATGCATATTTACTTCATTTTGATGCTCCTTTTCTTGTTACGATCAACATTTCATTAGTTTCGATGCATATTTCCTTCAATTTGATGCTCCTTTTCTCATTACGATCAACATTTCCTTCGTTTCGATGAATATTTCCTTCATTTTAATGCTCATTTTCTCGTTACGATCAATATTTCCTTCATTTCGATGCATATTTCATTCATTTTGATGCTCATTTTCTTGTTATGATCAACATTTCATTCGTTTCGATGCAAATTATCGTCTTTTTGATGCTCGTTTTCTCGTTATGATCAATATTTCTTTTGTTTCGATGCATATTTCCTTTTTTTAGATGCTCGTTTAATCGTATGATCAATTTTTCCTTTGTTTCGATGCATATTTACTTCATTTTGATGCTTCTTTTCTCATTACGATCAACATTTCCTTCGTTTCGATGAATATTTCCTTCATTTTAATGCTCATTTTCTCGTTACGATCAATATTTCCTTCATTTTGATACTCATTTTCTTGTTATAATTAACATTTCATTCGTTTCGATGCAGATTATCTTCTTTTTGATGCTCATTTTCTCATTATGATCAATGTTTCCTTTGTTTCGATGCATATTTCCTTCTTTTAGATGCTCGTTTTATCGTATGATCAATGTTTCCTTTGTTTCGATGCATATTTACTTCATTTTGATGCTTCTTTTCTCATTACGTTCAACATTTCCTTCGTTTCGATGAATATTTCCTTCATTTTAATGCTCATTTTCTCGTTACGGTGAATATTTCATTCGTTTCGATGCAGATTTCCTTCTTTTTTATGCTCGTTTTCTTGTTATGATCAATATTTCCTTTGTTTCGATGCATATTTCCTTCATTTAGATGCTCCTTTTCTCAATACAATCAACATTTCCTTCGTTTCGATGAATATTTCCTTCATTTTAATGCTCATTTTCTCGTTACGATCAACATTTCCTTCGTTTCGATGCATATTTCCTTCATTTTGATGCTCCTTTTCTTGTTATGATCAACATTTCATTCGTTTCGATGCAGATTTCATTCTTTTTGATGCTCGTTTTCTCGTTATGATCAATGTTTCCTTTGTTTCGATGCATATTTCCTTCTTTTAGATGCTCGTTTTAACGTTATGATCAATGTTTCCTCGGTTTCGAGGCATATTTACTTAATTTTGATGTTTTTTTCTCATTACGATCAACATTTCCTTCGTTTCGATGAATATTTCCTTCATTTTAATGCTCATTTTCTCGTTACGTTCAAAATTTCCTTCGTTTCGATGCATATATCCTTAATTTTGATGCTCCTTTTCTTTTAAGGATCAACATTTCATTCGTTTCGATGCAGATTTCCTTCTTTTTGATGCTCGTTTTCTCGTTATGATCAATGTTTCCTTTGTTTCGATACATATTTCCTTCTTTCTGATGCTTATTTTCTCATTATGATCAATGTTTCCTTTGTTTCGATGCATATTTCCTTCATTTTGATGCTCCTTTTCTCATTACGATCAACATTTCCTTCGTTTCGATGAATATTTCCTTCATTTTAATGCTCATTTTCTCGTTACGATCAATATTTCCTTCATTTTGATGCTCCTTTTCTTGTTAGGATCAACATTTCATTCGTTTCGATGCAGATTTCCTTCTTTTCGAAGCTCATTTTCTCGTTACGATCAATATTTCCTTTGCTTTGATGCATATTTCCTACGTTTGATTATCATTTTCTCTTTACGATCAATATTACCTTCGTTTTGATGCATATTTCCTTTATTTTGATGCTCCTTTTCTTGTTACGATCAACATTTCCTTCGTTTCGATGCATATTTACTTCATTTTGATGCTCCTTTTCTTGTTACCATCAACATTTCATTCATTTTGATGCAGATTTCATTCTTTTTTATGCCCATTTTCTCGTTATGATCAATATTTCCTTCGTTTCGATGCATAATTCCTTCATTTTGATGCTCCTTTTCTCATTACGATCAACATTTTCTTCGTTTTGATGTATATTTCCTTAATTTTGATGCACTTTTTCTTGTCACGATCAACATTTCCTTCGTTTCGATGCATATTTCCTTCATTTTGATGATCCTTTTCTTGTTACTATCAATATTTCATTCGTTACGATGCAGATTTCCTTCTTTTTGATGATCGTTTTCTCGTTATGATCAATATTTCCTTTGTTTCGATGCATATTTTCAACTTTTAGATGCTTGTTTTATCGTTATGATCAATGTTTCCTTTGTTTCGATGCATATTTACTTAATTTTGATGCTTCTTTTCTCATTACGATCAACATTTTCTTCGTTTCGATGAATATTTCCTTCATTTTAATGCTTATTTCCTCGTTACGATCAACATTTCTTTCGTTTCGATGCATATTTCCTTCATTTTGATGCTCCTTTTCTTGTTACGATCAACATTTCATTCGTTTCGATGCAGATTTCCCTTTTTTTATGCTCATTTTCTCATTACGATCAATATTTCCTTGGTTTCGATGCAAATTTCCTTCATTTTGATTCTCATTTTCTCGTTATGATCAATATTACCTTCGTTTCGATGCATATTAACTTCATTTTGATGCTCCTTTTCTCGTTACGATCAACATTTCATTCATTTCGATGTATATTTCTATCATTTTGATGCCCCTTTTCTCAGTACGATCAACATTTCCTTCGTTTCGATGAATATTTCCTTCATTTTAATGCTCATTTTTTCGTTATGATCAACATTTTCTTCGTTTCGATGTATATTTTCTTCTTTTTGATGCACTTTTTCTCGTTACGATCAGCAATTCCTTCGTTTCGATGCATATTTACTTTATTTTGATGCTCCTTTTCTTGTTACGGTCAACATTTGATTCGTTTCGATGCAGATTTCCTTCTTTTAGATGCTCGTTTTCTCGTTATGATCAATATTTTCTTTGTTTCGATGCATATTTCCTTCATTTTGATGCTCCTATTCTCATTACGATCAACATTTCCTTCGTTTCGATGAATATTTACTTCATTTTAATGCTCATTTTCTCATTACGATAAATATTTCCTTCATTTCGATGCATATTTCGTTCATTTTGATGCTCTTTTTCTTGTTATGATCAACATTTCATTCGTTTCGATGCTGATTATCTTCTTTTTCATGCTCGTTTTCTCGTTTTGATCAATGTTTCCTTTGTTTCGATGCATATTTTCTTTTTTTAGATGCTCGTTTTATCGTTATGATCAATGTTTCCTTTGTTTCGATGCATATTTACTTCATTTTGATGCTTCTTTTCTCATTACGATCAACATTTACTTCGTTTCGAAGAATATTTCCTTCATTTTAATGCTCATTTTCTCTTTACGATCAACATTTCCTTCATTTTGATGCTCCTTTTCTTTTTATGATCAACATTTCATTCATTTCGATGCAGATCATCTTCTTTTTTATGCTCATTTTCTCGTTATGATCAATGTTTCCTTTGTTTAGATGCATATTTCCTTCTTTTAGATGCACGTTTTATCGTTATGATCAATGTTTCCTTTGTTTCGATGCATATTTACTTAATTTTGATGCTTCTTTTCTCATTACGATCAACATTTTCTTCGTTTCGATGAATATTTCATTCATTTTAATGCTTATTTACTCGTTACGAACAACATTTCCTTTGTTTCTATGCATATTTCCTTCATTTTGATGCTCCTTTTCCCGTTACGATCAACATTTCATTCGTTTTGATGCAGATTTCCATCATTTTTATGCCCCTTTTCTCTGTACGATCAACATTACCTTCGTTTCGATGAATATTTTCTTCATTTTAATGCTCATTTTCTCGTTATGATCAATATTTTCTTCATTTCGATGTATATTTCCTTCATTTTGGTGCACTTTTTCTCGTTACTATAAGCATTTCCTTCTTTTCGATGCATATTTACTTCATTTTGATGCTCCTTTTCTTGTTACGATCAACATTTCATTAGTTTCGATGCATATTTCCTTCATTTTGATGCTCATTTTCTCATTACGATCAACATTTCCTTCGTTTCGATGAATATTTCCTTCATTTTAATGCTCATTTTCTCGTTACGATCAACATTTCCTTCTTTTCGATGCATATTTCATTCATTTTGATGCTCATTTTCTTGTTATGATCAACATTTCATTCGTTTCGATGCAAATTATCTTCTTTTTGATGCTCGTTTTCTCGTTATGATCAATATTTCTTTTGTTTCGATGCATATTTACTTTTTTTAGATGCTCGTTTAATCGTTATGATCAATGTTTCCTTTGTTTCGATTAATATTTTCTTCATTTCGATGCTTCTTTTCTCATTACGATCAACATTTCCTTCGTTTCGATGAATATTTCCTTCATTTTAATGCTCATTTTCTCGTTACGATCAACATTTCCTTCATTTTGATGCTCCTTTTCTTGTTATGATTAACATTTCATTCGTTTCGATGCAGATTATCTTCTTTTTGATGCTCATTTTCTCGTTATGATCAATGTTTCCTTTGTTTCGATGCATATTTCCTTTTTTTAGATGCTCGTTTTATCGTTATGATCAATGTTTCCTTTGTTTCGATGCATATTTACTTCATTTTGATGCTTCTTCTCTCATTACGATCAACATTTACTTCGTTTCGAATAATATTTCCTTCATTTTAATGCTCATTTTCTCTTTACGATCAACATTTCCTTCATTTTGATGCTCCTTTTCTTTGTATGATCAACATTTCATTCATTTCGATGCAGATTATCTTCTTTTTGATGCTCGTTTTCTCGTTATGATCAATGTTTCCTTTGTTTAGATGCATATTTCCTTCTTTTAGATGCACGTTTTATCGTTATGATCAATGTTTCCTTTGTTTCGATGCATATTTACTTAATTTTGATGCTTCTTTTCTCATTACGATCAACATTTTCTTCGTTTCGATGAATATTTCATTCATTTTAATGCTTATTTACTCGTTACGATCAACATTTCCTTTGTTTCGATGCACATTTCCTTCATTTTGATGCTCCTTTTCTTGTTACGATCAACATTTCATTCGTTTCGATGCAGATTTCCTTTTTTTATGCTCGTTTTCTCATTACGATCAATATTTCCATGGTTTCGATGCATATGTCCTTCGTTTTGATTCTCATTTTCTCGTTACGATCAATATTACCTTCGTTTCGATGCATATTTCCTTCATTTTGATGCTCCTTTTCCCGTTACGATCAACATTTCATTCGTTTTGATGCAGATTTCCATCATTTTTATGCCCCTTTTCTCTGTACGATCAACATTACCTTCGTTTCGATGAATATTTTCTTCATTTTAATGCTCATTTTCTCGTTATGATCAATATTTTCTTCATTTCGATGTATATTTCCTTCATTTTGGTGCACTTTTTCTCGTTACTATAAGCATTTCCTTCTTTTCGATGCATATTTACTTCATTTTGATGCTCCTTTTCTTGTTACGATCAACATTTCATTAGTTTCGATGCATATTTCCTTCATTTTGATGCTCCTTTTCTCATTACGATCAACATTTCCTTCGTTTCAATGAATATTTCCTTCATTTTAATGCTCATTTTCTCGTTACGATCAACATTTCCTTCTTTTCGATGCATATTTCATTCATTTTGATGCTCATTTTCTTGTTATGATCAACATTTCATTCGTTTCGATGCAAATTATCTTCTTTTTGATGCTCGTTTTCTCGTTATGATCAATATTTCTTTTGTTTCGATGCATATTTCCTTTTTTTAGATGCTCGTTAAATCGTTATGATCAATGTTTCCTTTGTTTCTATTAATATTTTCTTCATTTCGATGCTTCTTTTCTCATTACGATCAACATTTCCTTCGTTTCGATGAATATTTCCTTCATTTTAATGCTCATTTTCTCGTTACGATCAACATTTCCTTCATTTTGATGCTCCTTTTCTTGTTATGATTAACATTTCATTCGTTTCGATGCAGATTATCTTCTTTTTGATGCTCATTTTCTCGTTACGATCAATATTTCCTTTGTTTCCATGCATATTTCCTTCTTTTAGATGATCGTTTTATCGTTATGATCAATGTTTCCTTTGTTTTGATGCATATTTACTTCATTTTGATGCTTCTTTTCTCATTACGATCAACATTTCCTTCGTTTCGATGAATATTTTCTTCATTTTAATGCTCATTTTCTCGTTACGGTGAATATTTCATTCGTTTCGATGCAGATTTCCTTCTCTTTGATGCTCGTTTTCTCGTTATGATCAATATTTCCTTTGTTTCGATGCATATTTCCTTCATTTAGATGCTCCTTTTCTCATTACGATCAACATTTCCTTCGTTTTGATGAATATTTCCTTCATGCTCATTTTCTCGTTACGATCAACATTTCCTTCGTTTCGATGCAGATTTTCTTCTTTTTTATGCTCGTTTTCTCGTTATGATCAATGTTTCCTTTGTTTCGATGCATATTTCCTTTTTTTAGATGCTCGTTTTATCGTTATGATCAATGTTTCCTAGGTTTTGATGCATATTTACTTCATTTTGATGCTTTTTTTCTCATTACGATCAACATTTCCTTCGTTTCGATGAATATTTCCTTCATTTTGATGCTCTTTTTCTTGTTACGATCAACATTTCATTCGTTTCGATGCAGATTTCCTTTTTTTTGATGCTCGTTTTCTCGTTATGATCAATGTTTCCTTTGTTTCGATACATATTTCCTTCTTTTTGATGCTTATTTTCTCGTTATGATCAATGTTTCCTTTGTTTCGATGCATATTTCCTTCATTTTGATGCTCCTTTTCTCATTATGATCAACATATCCTTCGTTTCGATGAATATTTCCTTCATTTTAATGCTCATTTTCTCGTTACGATCAATATTTCCTTCGTTTCGATGCATATTTCCTTCATTTTGATGCTCCTTTTCTTGTTAGGATCAACATTTCATTCGTTTCGATGCAGATTTCCTTCTTTTCGAAGCTCGTTTTCTCGTTACGATCAATATTTCCTTTGCTTTGAAGCATATTTCCTTCGTTTGATTCTCATTTTCTCTTTACGATCAATATTACCTTCGTTTTGATGCATATTTCCTTTATTTTGATGCTCCTTTTCTTGTTACGATCAACATTTCCTTCGTTTCGATGCATATTTACTTCATTTTTATGCTCCTTTTCTTGTTACGATCAACATTTCATTCATTTTGATGCAGATTTCATTCTTTTTTATGATCATTTTCTCGTTATGATCAATATTTCCTTCGTTTCGATGCATATTTCCTTCATTTTGATGCTCCTTTTCTCATTACGATCAACATTTTCTTCTTTTTTGATGTACATTTCCTTAATTTTAATGCACTTTTTCTTGTCACGATCAACATTTCCTTCGTTTCGATGCATATTTCCTTCATTTTGATGATCCTTTTCTTGTTACGATCAATATTTCATTCGTTTCGATGCAGATTTCCTTCTTTTTGAAGATCGTTTTCTCGTTATGATCAATATTTCCTTTGTTTCGATGCATATTTTCAACTTTTAGATGCTCGTTTTATCGTTATGATCAATGTTTCCTTTGTTTCGATGCATATTTACTTAATTTTGATGCTTCTTTTCTCATTACGATCAACATTTTCTTCGTTTCGATGAATATTTCCTTCATTTTAATGCTTATTTCCTCGTTACGATCAACATTTCTTTCGTTTCGATGCATATTTCCTTCATTTTGATGCTCCTTTTCTTGTTACGATCAACATTTCATTCGTTTCGATGCAGATTTCCTTTTTTTATGCTCGTTTTCTCATTACGATCAATATTTCCTTGGTTTCGATGCATATTTCCTTCGTTTTGATTTTCATTTTCTCGTTATGATCATTATTACCTTCGTTTCGATGCATATTTCCTCATTTTGATGCTCCTTTTCTCGTTACGATCAACATTTCATTCGTTTCGATGTAGATTTCTATCATTTTGATGCCCATTTTCTCAGTACGATCAATATTTCCTTTGTTTCGATGAATTTTTCCTTCATTTTAATGCTCATTTTCTCGTTATGATCAACATTTTCTTCGTTTCGATGTATATTTCCTTCTTTTTGATGCACTTTTTCTCGTTATGATCAGCAATTCCTTCGTTTCGATGCATATTTACTTCATTTTGATGCTCCTTTTCTTGTTACGGTCAACATTTGATTCGTTTCGATGCAGATTTCCTTCTTTTTGATGCTCGTTTTCTCGTTATGATCAATATTTTCTTTGTTTCGATGCATATTTCCTTCATTTTGATGCTCCTTTTCTCATTACGATCAACATTTCCTTCGTTTCGATGAATATTTACTTCATTTTAATGCTCATTTTCTCGTTACGATCAACATTTCCTTCATTTCGATGCATATTTCCTTCATTTTGATGCTCTTTTTCTTGTTATGATCAACATTTCATTCGTTTCGATGCTGATTATCTTCTTTTTCATGCTCGTTTTCTCGTTTTGATCAATGTTTCCTTTGTTTTGATGCATATTTCCTTTTTTTAGATGCTCGTTTTATCGTTATGATCAATGTTTCCTTTGTTTCGATGCATATTTACTTCATTTTGATGCTTCTTTTCTCATTACGATCAACATTTACTTCGTTTCGAAGAATATTTCAGTCATTTTAATGCTCATTTTCTCTTTACGATCAACATTTCCTTCATTTTGATGCTCCTTTTCTTTTTATGATCAACATTTCTATAATATCTTAGTTCAACTAGATTTTTCTTTTAGAAAGCCCAAAACGTATTTATTTATTTTATGGCCCAAAAGGCCAGCCCAATTAAGCCGAACTAGATTTTTTTTAGAAAGCCCAAACTTATTTATTTATTTATTTTGTGGGGTTTTTCTTTTTGGTATGTGGGTAATTTGCAGACTGTTCGAACTGATTTTGACATAGCTATTGCCATCGAAAGTTTGCAAACTTAATTTCTGTACGTATCTGAACTCGTTAGCTTTCCGTAGCCACTTGAAACGCCTCAATCCGATTATTCTACAATTAGTTATGATTTTTCTCGTAAACTGCCGCTAGCTGGAAAATTTCAGAATTTTTATGTCGAATTCAAACTTATTTTCTATCGTTTCGTTTAGTTAATGTATTGAAACTGGTTATGTGGGATTGGGAACTGATGTTAAGGAGTTACATACCATTTTTATTTAATATCGACTCGTTCGAACTCGATTAGGATTTGTTTTTAGCAATAAAAGGGATGTTACCGCTAATAGTTAGTTATATTTAATTTGTCTTTAATTGCTCATCTCCTTTCTAGGTAAAGAACCATCGACGAAGGGCAAGGGACCGACTTCAGATTCCGGAGAGAGTTAATCACTTCCTTGTGAGTTGATAATTCGGGAACGCCTTCTCTTGTGGGAAGTGTGGACCCTCGATAAATGTGCATTTATTTTAGTTTTAGTTAATTGATAAGAAAATTATTTGGTATTATGTTATGTGGTAAAGAGCCTGATTGGCTCGATTGCTCTGGTTAGAGTCATGTTAGCCATTTTATGAGTATTATTGATTTTATCTTATGTTATAGAGCCTTGCCGGCTCGATATCTGATAGCATTTATTGTGAATTATTTGAGAATTGATTTCTGGTTATTCTTGTGTGCCAATTAAGACTCTAACTTGAGTCGTTATTCATCTTATGATGCACATGCATATGTATGTCTGGTACCAAAGTTAAGTAGACCGAATTGGTCACGGTTCGAGTGAGTTGGAGCGACATTGATTAAGTAGCCCGAATTGTCGCGGTTCGGGTGAGTTAGAGTGACAACCAAGTTGCCCGTGATTGGCAAACCCGGGTGAGTTAGATCTAACGGGGCACCTGTCCATTTGCCAAATACTGATACTCTGGAGGGTGATCGTTAGATGGATCAGTCTATTATAGGCTCAGTCAACGTCACCGGTGTGGGACATGCATGTCATATATGTTTATATGTTTGATCATTTCAAATATCCAGTCGATATTGAATTGTGAACTTTAGCACTTGGTGTGTTGAGAAAGAATATTAATGTGCATTTTATCTAGAGTAACGGTGACGGGCTTGGACTGTCTCTCGACGGAGAGCTCAGTTCGAGAAGGATATTGACTACTCACGCGTCTTTCATGTAATAACATGTTGTTTGAACTAATTGTGTTCTTCGTAAATGTGCACTAAGGTTTTTATTTTCATTAATATGTACACTGAGTGAGAAATAGTTATTGTGGGATGAAATATTGGATTTTATGTTATGAACCGCGAGTGGGAATACATGCTTCGTATAAGGGTCGGGGTGACCGGCTTATCACCTCACTGAGCTAGTGGTTTTGCTCACCCCCATCATTCTTTCCTTTTCAGGCTGTTGATATCGTTTTGGTTGGAGGTTTGCCTATCGTTTGCTTGTCATCCAATCCGTGTTTTGGGTACTTTCTCTTTTATGTAAATTGACGGATTCATTGGCGAGATTGTATAGTTTATATTTGGTGACCCCCTTGATGTTCTTTTTGTACCTTCGCGATGTTATATCGTTCATGTATATTTTCTTTAAATTAAGTTACACTGTTGTATTTTGTACCTTTGTAAATCCTTGTTGATACTTTATGAGATGATGTCCTCGGGTTGTACCCATTGTTATCAGTTGTTCAGTTCTACAGGTACTTGATAGCAAGCCTTACGTTTTCTATAAACTTTGTGGAGTGGAGTGCACCCATTCTGCGAAATCTATGGTTAACGGGGCGGTTGTCGCGGTCTGTCTGGGGTCAGGGCGTGACAATTTCATTCATTTCGATGCAGATTATCTTCTTTTTTATGCTCGTTTTCTCGTTATGATCAATGTTTCCTTTGTTTAGATGCATATTTCCTTCTTTTAGATGCACGTTTTATCATTATGATCAATGTTTCCTTTATTTCGATGCATATTTACTTAATTTTTATGCTTCTTTTCTCATTACGATCAACATTTTCTTCGTTTCGATGAATATTTCATTCACTTTAATGCTTATTTACTCGTTACGATCAACATTTCCTTTGTTTCGATGCACATTTCCTTCATTTTGATGCTCCTTTTCTTGTTACGATCAACATTTCATTCGTTTCGATGCAGATTTCCTTTTTTTATGCTCGTTTTCTCATTACGATCAATATTTCCATGGTTTCGATGCATATGTCCTTCGTTTTGATTCTCATTTTCTCGTTACGATCAATATTACCTTCGTTTCGATGCATATTTCCTTCATTTTGATGCTCCTTTTCCCGTTACGATCAACATTTCATTCGTTTTGATGCAGATTTCCATCATTTTTATGCCCCTTTTCTCTGTATGATCAACATTACCTTCGTTTCGATGAATATTTCCTTCATTTTAATGCTCATTTTCTCGTTATGATCAATATTTTCTTCGTTTCGATGTATATTTCCTTCATTTTGGTGCACTTTTTCTCGTTACTATAAG
Source organism: Pogostemon cablin (assembly GCA_023678885.1). Lineage (NCBI taxonomy): Eukaryota > Viridiplantae > Streptophyta > Magnoliopsida > Lamiales > Lamiaceae > Pogostemon > Pogostemon cablin. The sequence continues at coordinate 72,005 of JAHCLQ010000599.1, read as the reverse complement.
CATTTCCTTCGTTTCGATGCATATTTACTTCATTTTGATGCTCCTTTTCTTGTTACGATCAACATTTCATTAGTTTCGATGCATATTTCCTTCATTTTGATGCTCCTTTTCTCATTACGATCAACATTTCCTTCGTTTCGATGAATATTTCCTTCATTTTAATGCTCATTTTCTCGTTACGATCAACATTTCCTTCATTTCGATGCATATTTCATTCATTTTGATGCTCATTTTCTTGTTATGATCAACATTTCATTCGTTTCGATGCAAATTATCTTCTTTTTGATGCTCGTTTTCTCGTTATGATCAATATTTCTTTTGTTTCGATGCATATTTCTTTTTTTTAGATGCTCGTTTAATCGTTATGATCAATGTTTCCTTGTTTCGATGCATATTTTCTTCATTTCGATGCTTCTTTTCTCATTACGATCAACATTTCCTTCGTTTCGATGAATATTTCCTTCATTTTAATGCTCATTTTCTCGTTACGATCAATATTTCCTTCATTTTGATGCTCCTTTTCTTGTTATGATTAACATTTCATTAGTTTCGATGCAGATTATCTTCTTTTTGATGCTCATTTTCTCGTTATGATCAATGTTTCCTTTGTTTCGATGCATATTTCCTTCTTTTAGATGCTCGTTTTATCGTTATGATCAATGTTTCCTTTGTTTCGATGCATATTTACTTCATTTTGATGCTTCTTTTCTCATTACGATCAACATTTCCTTCGTTTCGATGAATATTTCCTTCATTTTAATGCTCATTTTCTCGTTACGGTGAATATTTCATTCGTTTCGATGCAGATTTCCTTCTTTTTATGCTCGTTTTCTCGTTATGATCAATATTTCCTTTGTTTCGCTTCATATTTCCTTCATTTAGATGCTCCTTCTCTCATTACGATCAACATTTCCTTCGTTTCGATGAATATTTCCTTCATTTTAATGCTCATTTTCTCGTTACGATCAACATTTCCTTCGTTTCGATGCATATTTCCTTCATTTTGATGCTCCTTTTCTTGTTATGATCAACATTTCATTCGTTTCGATGCAGATTTCCTTCTTTTTGATGCTCGTTTTCTCGTTATTGTCACACCCCGACCCAGACAGAACGCGACAACCGCCACGTTACCCATAAATTTCGCAGAATGGGTGCACTCCACTCCACAAAGTTTATAGAAAACGTAAGGCTTGCTATCAAGTACCTGTAGAGCTGAACAACTGATAACAACGGGTACAACCCGAGGACATCATCTCAAAAGGTATCAACAAGTATTTACAAAGGTACAAAATACAACGGTGTAACTTAGTTTAAAGAAAATATACATGAACGATATAACATCGCGAAGGTACAAAAAGAACATCAAGGGGGTCACCAAATATAAACTATACAATCTCGCCAATGAATCCGTCAATTTACATAAAAGAGAAAGTACCCAAAACACGGATTGGATGACGAGCAAACGATAGGAAAACCTCCAACCAAAACGATATCAACAGCCTGAAAAGGAAAGAATGATGGGGGTGAGCAAAACCACTAGCTCAGTGAGGTGATAAGCCGGTCACCCCGACCCTTATACGAAGCATGTATTCCCACTCGCGGTTCATACTATAAAATCCAACATTTCATTTCACAATAACTATTTCTCCCTCAGTGTACATATTAATGAAAATAAAAACCTTAGTGCACATTTAAGAATAACACAATTAGTTCAAACAACATGTTATCACATAAAAGACGCGTGGGTAGTCAATATCCTTCTTGAACTGAGCTCTCCGTCGAGAGACAGTCCAAGCCCGTCACTGTTACTCTAGATAAAATGCACATTAATATTCTTTCTCAACACGCCAAGTGCTAAAGTTCACAATTCAATATCGACGTGAATACTTGAAATGATCAAACATATAAACATATATGACATGCATGTCCCACACCGATGACGTTGACTGAGCCTATAATAGGCTGATCCATCTAACGATCACCCTCCAGAGTATCAGTATTTGGCAAATGGACAGGTGCCCCGTTAGATCTAACTCACCTGGGTTTGCCAATCACGGGCAACTTGGTTGTCACTCTAACTCACCCGAACCGCGACAATTCGGGCTACTTAATCAATGTCGCTCCAACTCACCCGAACCGTGACCAATTCGGGCTACTTAACCTTGGTACCAGGAATACATATGCATGTGCATCATAAGATGAATAACGACTCAAGTTAGAGTCTTAATTGGCACACAAGAATAACCAGAAATCAATTCTCAAATAATTCACAATAAATGCTATCAGATATCGAGCCGGCAAGGCTCTTCAACATAAGTTAAAATCAATAATACTCATAAAATGGCTAAAACGACTCTAACCAGAGCAATCGAGCCAATCAGGCTCTTTACCACATAACAAAATACCAAATAATTTTCTTATCAATTAACTAAAAATAAAATAAATGCACAATTATCGAGGGTCCACACTTCCCACAAGAGAAGGCGTTCCCGAATTATCAACTCACAAGGAAGTGATTAACTCTCTCCGGAATCTGAAGTCGGTCCCTTGCCCTTCGTCGATGGTTCTTTACCTAGAAAGGAGATGAGCAATTAAAGACAAATTATATATAACTAACTATTGGCGGTAACATGCCTTTCATAGCTAAAAACAAATCCTAATCGAGTTCGAACGAGTCGATATTAAATAAAAATGGTATGTAAGTCCTTAACATCAGTTCCCAATCCCACATAACCGTTTCAATACATTAACTAAATGAAACGATAGAAAATAAGTTTGAATTCGACATAAAAATTCTGAAATTTTCCTGCTAGCGGCAGTTTACAAGAAAAATCATAACTAATTGTAGAATAATCGGATTGAGGCGTTTCAAGTGGCTACGGAAAGCTAACGAGTTCAGCTACGTACAGAAATTAAGTTTACAAACTTTCGAGGGCAATAGCTATGTCAAAATCAGTTCGAACAGTCTGCGAATTACCCACATACCAAAAAGAAAAACACCACAAAATTACAAAACCATGGAAGAAGGAAGCTTAATTCACACACCACTTACCTCAAAACAACTTAGAAACTACCTAGGATGAGGGTTGTAAGGGAGAATTTGATCAACAAGGGTTTCTCCACTTCACTCTTTTCTTTCCCCTCTTTTGCTTTTCTTCTCCCGTTCTTCTCTCTCTTTTTTTTTTAACTTTAGCCTTACTAATTATATATCAGGCCATTTAAGTGGGCTGAAACTTTGGGCCACAAAATAAATAAATAAATAAGTTTGGGCTTTCTAAAAAAATTCTAATTGGGCTTAATTGGGCTGACCTTTTAGGCCATAAAAATAAATAATTAGGTTTTGGGCTTTCTAACAAAAATCTAGTTGGGCTAAGATAGGGCTGGCCTTTTGGGCCATAAAAATAAATAATTATGTTTTGGGCTTTCTAACAAAAATATAGTTGGGCTAAGATATTATAAAGTATCCCCTCCTCTAAAATGTTTCGTCCTCAAAACATAAACGTACCTGGAGATGAAAAGAGATTTGGATGGTGTTGACGCATGACTGACTCTGGTTCCCATGTTTATTCTTCAATTTGATCACTTCTCCATAGAACTCTCACCATAGGAATGGATTTGTTACGAAGCATTTTCTTTCGGCGATCTACAATTTGAACAGGTTGTACTTCGTACGATAGATTTTCCTTTAATACAACTGGGGGATCTTTGAGCACGTGCGAAGGATCTGGTTCATATTTCTAAGCATAGAGACATGGAAGACATCGTGAATCTTTGACAATTCCGATGGTAGCTCAAGTCGATACGCGACACGACCAATCCTTTGCACTATCGTAAAAGGGCCAATATACCTTGGACTCAACTTTCCTCGACGGCGGAATCGAAACACGCCCTTCCATGGAGAAACTTTCAGAAAAACTTTGTCTCCTTCATTAAACTCCAAATCGCACCTCCTATTATCTGCGTAGCTTTTCTGTCGATCTTGCGCTGCCTTAAGTCTGTCTCGAATAAGTTGTATTTTTGCCTTCGCATCTTCGATAAGCTCTACTTGTTCGATTTGTCTCTCGCCAACCTCATCCCAAAAGAGTGGTGTTCGACACTTTCGGCCATACAGAGCTTCGTACGGAGGCATTCCAATGCTTGAATGATAACTGTTGTTATAAGCGAACTCCACCAAAGTCACGTACTTATCCCAGCTACCTCCCAAATTCAACACCACTGCACGTAGCATGTCTTCTAGTGTCTGTATAGTTCTCTCTGACTGTCCATCAGTCTGTGGATGAAATGAGGTACTGAATAGTAATTTTGTACCTAGCGCTTTCTGCAGACTAGGCCAAAAACGGGAAGTGAATCTTGGATCACGGTCAGATATGATTGACACTGGTACTCCGTGCAATCTCACGATCTCATCGACATATAACTTGGCAAGTTTCTCTAAAGATTCGTTGGTATGCACTGGAAGGAAATGTGCTGATTTCGTCAGACGATCGACAATGACCCAAATTGAGTCATGACCCTTTTGGGTTCGAGGTAAACCAGAAACAAAATCCATTGTGACGTTTTCCCATTTCCACTCAGGAATAGGTAGTGGTTGAAGCATGCCGGCTGGTTTTTGGTGTTCCGCTTTAATCTGTTGGTAAGATAAGCACTTTGATACAAATTCAGTAGTGTCCCGTTTCATACCTGGCCACCAATAATGCTCCCGAAGTGTTCTATACATTTTGGTACTACCAGGATGCATAGCATAGGCTGAAGAATGGGCTTCCTCAAGAATAGCTCTACGAACATCAAGTTCTGATGGAACACAAACACGATTTTTAAAAGTAAGAAGTCCATCATCCTGAATTTGAAATTCTGTTTCTTTTCCTTGATTTAGCTTCGCCATTTTCTGTTGTAAATACACATCGTGTGATTATCTTTCTCGAATTTTCTCGAACAAGGTAGGTCTAACCTCGAATTTGGCGATTAAGGCAGAATCATTAGACTTTTCACAATCGAGCGAAATGTGTAAAGATTTAAATTGCTCCAACATAGGAAGATAAAAAGATTGAATCGAAGCAAGTGAGGTAGAAGACTTTCTACTCAGAGCATCTGCAACAACGTTCGCCTTGTCAGGATGATAATCGATGACTAAGTCATAGTCACTAATCAACTCCATCCATCGCCTTTGCCTGAGGTTGAGCTCCTTTTGTGTGGTGATATACTTTAAGCTCTTGTGATCAGTGAAAACCCGACAAGTTGCACCATACAGATAGTGCCTCCAGATCTTCAATGCAAAGACGATTGCAGCCAACTCTAAATCATGTGTAGGATAATTTTCTTCATTCTTCTTCAATTGCCTTGAAGCGTAGGCAATAACCTTTCCTTCTTGCATCAGAACGCATCCTAATCCTTGTCTCGAGGCGTCGCTATAAATGGTAAATTCTCCAATCGCTGGATCTGGCAAAGCAAGAAAAGGAGCTGAAACGAGTCGTCTTTTCAATTCTTGAAATGCTTCCTCGCATTCTTCACTCCATTCAAATTTTACCCCTTTCCGAGTCAATTTAGTCAAAGATGAAGCCAATAACGAAAAGTCTTTGACAAACCGTCGATAATATCCAGCTAATCCCAGAAAACTACGAATCTCTGTCACGTTCTTTGGACGCTCCCAATCTAGTATAGCTTGAATCTTCACTGGATCGACGTAGATTCCTTCTTTAGAAATGTGATGACCCAAAAAGCTTACTTCGCGAAGCCAAAATTCACACTTCGAGAATTTAGCATAAAGCTGATTTTCTCTGAGAATGTTCAGAGCAATTCTTAGATGATGAGAATGCTCGTCGTCCGATTTAGAATAAATAAGAATGTCATCGATGAAGATGATGACAAACTTATCTAAGTACGGTCGAAAGACCCGATTCATAAGATCCATAAAAGCTGCAGGAGCATTTGTGAGTCCAAAATGCATAACACAGAATTCAAAATGACTGTATCTGGTTCGAAAAGCAGACTTAGGGATATCAGATTCCCTAATCTTGAGTTGGTGATAACCGGATCGCAAATCAATTTTTGAGAACACAGTTGCTCCTTGCAATTGATCAAACAGATCATCGATTCTTGGAAGAGGAATTTGTTCTTGATTGTCACCTTGTTCAATTGACGGTAGTCGACACATAGGCGAAGTGATCCATCTTTCTTCTTGACAAAAAGAACTGGAGCACCCCACGGAGATGTGCTAGGTCGTATGAACCCCTTCTCCAATAATTCCCCAAGTTGTGTCTGGAGTTCCTTGAGCTCAGCAGGCGACATTCGATATGGAGTAATCGATATAGGTGTGATTCCAGGAAGTACGTCAATGGAAAAATCAATCTCTCGATTCGGAGGTTGTCCTGGTAAGTCTTCGGGAAAGACATCAGGAAATTCATTCACGATCGGGATGTCATCTAGTTTAGTTTCAGAAAGAGAAGTATCGATGACAAATGCCAAGAATGCCTCACAACTCTTACGCATTAATTTATGCGTAGTCAACATTGAAATAAAAAAGAGGGATCTCGTTTGAAGTTTATCTTAAAAAACGAGTTCTGAGAATCCTGGTCTACGAAAAATAACAAGCTTCTCGTGGCAATCGAGAATCGCATGATGAGAAGAAAGCCAATTCATGCCAAGAATAACATCAAGATCAATCAAAGGCAATTGTATCAATTCAGCCTCTAAAATGACATCTTTGATCTTCAATGGACAACCAAGGAATACTGAATCACGAATTAGACGCTCTCCAAGAGGGGTATGAACGATGATTCCAGGTGACAAATGAGAGATAGGATAATCTAAGATCGCAGTAAGATCATCCCGGATATAAGACCTATCAGAACCTGGGTCAAATAAAGCGTAGACCTGATGGTCTCCCACAAACACATGGCCTAAAGAAGCAATATTAGGTGAGATTGTGATTTAAAAATTCGAAGAATGTTTTATTTGTAATCAAGTGGCATAACAAGGCGGGGTTAGATTTAGCATGTGAAAATACTAAGATTATAAATTACCTGTCACAACCTTCGGATCTGAGCGAGCCTCTTCCTGGGAAATATGAAATACTCTAGTTTGCTTCCTTCCTTGCATAGATGATTGAGTACTAGGGCCGCTTGAGGCATCGGGCACTCTGGTAACTGCAGATCGAGTATCTCTGGGTGTAGAATATGTTAGTTTACCACGAAGCTGACCAGAACCCTGACTGCTCATTCCCATAAGCTGAGGACAAGAACTTCGCATATGCCCCGGCTGTCGACACTGAAAAACATACTTGAGGAGCCTTACAGGGGCCGTCGTGATATTTTAAGCAATTCTGGCACTTTCGATTTTCACCAACCGATCCCGAGACATTGCTCCCGCCTCTACTAAACTGCTCCCGAGGTTGAGGAAAACTAATAGATACCGAACTTGGTGCGGCACGCGAAGATCCCACACCCCTATACACATTCGATGCATTTCCTGGAAATGCACTCCCTTGCCTTTTCTTTTGAGATCGTTCTGCATGCTTATGTCTCGCCTGAACTAAACCTTCTACCCTCAGGGCTTCTTCTACGAGATCGTCAAGACTCTCGTACTTGTCTCCGGACTTGATGCGATCTCGAATATTTAAATTAAGACCATCTTCAAATCTCTTGCATAAGTCTCTCGTCGTATATGACTCAGGAGCGAATTCTCGCAATTCCAGAAATTTGCTTTCGTACTCCACGACCGACATAATGCCTTGAAAGAGGTTGAAGAACTCCTTTCTCTTTTGATCCTTGATGTACTAAGAGAAGTATCGATCTTTGAATCGTTCCACAAAGATAGCCCACGTAATAGTAATCGAGGATGTCTCTTTTAGATTCTGCCACCATCGTCGTGCATCTGGGCCTAACAGTTTGGTTGCAATGACCACACGATAACATTCTTCAATCATCAAGGTGTCAAAGGTCTCTGTAATCTCCTTTAACCATGCCCCCGCTTTAGAAGCATCTCTTGCATCGTCAAATTTCGAAGTCCCCATGTTTTCAACTGCTTTCACCAAATCAGGTATAAAAAGTGCACCTCGAGAAGCAGATCCTCCTAAAGCCATTTCTGGAGTAAAAACTGGTACATTAGTTGTAGGTCGAATTGGTTCATTAGCACGAAGAACCTCTTCAGTGACAGTCGTAGTCGTATGAGCCATTGTAGGTGGTGGAACACCATTTATTCGAATATGATCATAATACAATTGGTACTGTTCCGGTGTCATCATGTGCTCAACCCACAACTGGGCCCGTGGTTGCTCTACTTGGGAAACTGGCACCCTATGATCAGAATTGATAGGGTCCATAATCGTCGGAAGTACGACATAATCAGAAGAAATATGTCCTCGAGGTCCAAGAGGAACAGAAGAGAGTAGAGGACTCGGAGGATCACGAGGAGCCTGTCCTCGACCTCGACCTCGATGACGAACTTGAGGTGCCATAATGACTGAAAGGAAGAAAGGAAAGAAAATGCAAGGTCAACGTCAAGGCAATATGATACCTTAGGATGACATAGAAACAAAGTTGGACCCATTGGCTCGACTCAAAAAGAATGAGAATCATAAAACCAGGCTCTGATACCAAGAAAGTTGTCACGCCCCGACCCCAGACAGAACGCGACAATCGCCACGTTACCCATAAATTTCGCAGAATGGGTGCACTCCACTCCACAAAGTTTATAGAAAACGTAAGGCTTGCTATCAAGTACCTGTAGAGCTGAACAACTGATAACAACGGGTACAACCCGAGGACATCATCTCAAAAGGTATCAACAAGTATTTACAAAGGTACAAAATACAACGGTGTAACTTAGTTTAAAGAAAATATACATGAACGATATAACATCGTGAAGGTACAAAAAGAACATCAAGGGGGTCACCAAATATAAACTCTACAATCTCGCCAATGAATCCGTCAATTTACATAAAAGAGAAAGTACCCAAAACACGGATTGGATGACCTCCAACCAAAACGATATCAACAGCCTGAAAAGGAAAGAATGATGGGGGTGAGCAAAACCACTAGCTCACTGAGGTGATAAGCCGGTCACCCCGACCCTTATACGAAGCATTTATTCCCACTCGCGGTTCATAATATAAAATCCAACATTTCGTCTCACAATAACTATTTCTCACTCAGTGTACATATTAATGAAAATAAAAACCTTAGTGCATATTTACGAATAACACAATTAGTTCAAACAACATGTTATCACATAAAAGACGCGTGGGTAGTCAATATCCTCCTCGAACTGAGCTCTCCGTCGAGAGACAGTCCAAGCCCGTCACCGTTACTCTAGATAAAATGCACATTAATATTCTTTCTCAACACGCCAAGTGCTAAAGTTCACAATTCAATATCGACGTGAATACTTGAAATGATCAAACATATAAACATATATGACATGCATGTCCCACACCGGTGACGTTGACTGAGCCTATAATAGACTGATCCATCTAACGATCACCCTCCAGAGTATCAGTATTTGGCAAATGGACAGGTGCCCCGTTAGATCTAACTCACCTGGGTTTGCCAATCACGGGCAACTTGGTTGTCACTCTAACTCACCCGAACCGCGACAATTCGGGCTACTTAATCAATGTCGCTCCAACTCACCCGAACCGTGACCAATTCGGGCTACTTAACCTTGGTACCAGGAATACATATGCATGTGCATCATAAGATGAATAACGACTCAAGTTAGAGTCTTAATTGGCACACAAGAATAACCATAAATCAATTCTCAAATAATTCACAATAAATGCTATCAGATATCGAGCCGGCAAGACTCTTCAACATAAGTTAAAATCAATAATACTCATAAAATGGCTAACACGACTCTAACCAGAGCAATCGAGCCAATCAGGCTCTTTACCACATAACACAATATCAAATAATTTTCTTATCAATTAACTAAAAATAAAATAAATTTACAATTATCGAGGGTCCACACTTCCCACAAGAGAAGGCGTTCCCGAATTATCAACTCACAAGGAAGTGATTAACGCTCTCCGGAATCTGAAGTCGGTCCCTTGCTCTTCGTCGATGGTTCTTTACCTAGAAAGGAGATGAGCAATTAAAGACAAATTATATATAACTAACTATTAGCGGTAACATCCCTTTCATTGCTAAAAATAAATCCTAATCGAGTTCGAACGAGTCGATATTAAATAAAAATGGCATGTAAGTCCTTAACATCAGTTCCCAATCCCACATAACCCGTTTCAATACATTAACTAAATGAAACGATAGAAAATAAGTTTGAATTCGACATAAAAATTCTGAAATAATCCAGCTAGCGGCAGTTTACGAGAAAAATCATAACTAATTGTAGAATAATCGGATTGAGGCGTTTCAAGTGGCTACGGAAAGCTAACGAGTTCAGCTACGTACAGAAATTAAGTTTACAAACTTTAGAGGGCAATAGCTATGTCAAACTTAGTTCGAACAGTCTGCGAATTACCCACATACCAAAAAGAAAAACACCACAAAATTACAAAACCATGGAAGAAGGAAGCTTAATTCACACACCACTTACCTCAAAACAACTTAGAAACCACCTAGGATGAGGGTTGTAAGGGAGAATTTGATCAACAAGGGTTTCTCCTCTTCACTCTTTTCTTTCCCCTCTTTTGCTTTTCTTCTCCCGTTTTTCTCTCTCTTTTTTTTTAACTTTAGCCTTACTAATTATATATCAGACCATTTAAGTGGGCTGAAACTTTGGGCCACAAAATAAATAAATAAATAAGTTTGGGCTTTCTAAAAAAAATTCTAATTGGGCTTAATTGGGCTGACCTTTTGGGCCATAAAAATAAATAATTAGGTTTGGGCTTTCTAACAAAAATCTAGTTGGGCTAAGATAGGGCTTGCCTTTTGGGCCATAAAAATAAATAATTAGATTTTGGGCTTTCTAACAAAAATATAGTTGGGCTAAGATATTATAGTTATGATCAATGTTTCCTTTGTTTCGATACATATTTCCTTCTTTTAGATGCTCGTTTTATCGTTATGATCCATGTTTCCTCGGTTTCGATGCATATTTACTTCATTTTGATGCTTCTTTTCTCATTAAGATCAACATTTCCTTCGTTTCGATGAATATTTCCTTCATTTTAATGCTCATTTTCTCGTTACGTTCACATTTCCTTCGTTTCGATGCATATATCCTTAATTTTGATGCTCCTTTTCTTTTAAGGATCAACATTTCATTCGTTTCGATGCAGATTTCCTTCTTTTTATCCTCGTTTTCTCGTTATGATCAATGTTTCCTTTTTTTCGATACATATTTCCTTCTTTTTGATGCTCATTTTCTCGTTATGATCAATGTTTCCTTTATTTCGATGCATATTTCCTTCATTTTGATGCTCCTTTTCTCATTACGATCAACATTTCCTTCGTTTCGATGAATATTTCCTTCATTATAATGCTCATTTTCTCGTTACGATCAATATTTCCTTCGTTTCGATGCATATTTCCTTCATTTTGATGCTCCTTTTCTTGTTAGGATCAACATTTCATTCGTTTCGATGCAGATTTCCTTCTTTTCGAAGCTAGTTTTCTCGTTACGATCAATATTTCCTTTGCTTTGATGCATATTTCCTTCGTTTGATTCTCATTTTCTCTTTACGATCAATATTACCTTCGTTTTAATGCATATTTCCTTTATTTTGATGCTCCTTTTCTTGTTACGATCAACATTTCCTTCGTTTCAATGCATATTTACTTCATTTTGATGCTCCTTTTCTTGTTACGATCAACATTTCATTCATTTTGATGCAGATTTCATTCTTTTTGATGCTCATTTTCTCGTTATGATCAATATTTCCTTCGTTTCGATGCAAATTTCCTTCATTTTGATACTCCTTTTCTCATTACGATCAACATTTTCTTCGTTTTGATGTATATTTCCTAAATTTTAATGCACTTTTTTTGTCACGATCAACATTTCCTTCGTTTCGATGCATATTTCCTTCATTTTGATGATCATTTTCTTGTTACGATCAATATTTCATTCGTTTCGATGCAGATTTCCTTATTTTTTATGCTCGTTTTTTCATTATGATCAATATTTCCTTTGTTTCGATGCATATTTCCAACTTTTAGATGCTCGTTTTATCGTTATGATCAATGTTTCCTTTTTTTCGATGCATATTTACTTAATTTTGATACTTCTTTTCTCATTACGATCAACATTTTCTTCGTTTCGATGAATATTTCCTTCATTTTAATGCTTATTTCCTCGTTACGATAAACATTTCTTTCGTTTCGATGCATATTTCCTTCATTTTGATGCTCCTTTTCTTGTTACGATTAACATTTCATTCGTTTCGATGCAGATTTCTTTTTTTATGCTCGTTTTCTCATTACGATCAATATTTCCTTGGTTTCGATGCATATTTCCTTCGTTTTGATTCTCATTTTCTCGTTATGATCAATATTACCTTCGTTTCGATGCATATTTCCTTCATTTTGATGCTCATTTTCTCGTTACGATCAACATTTCATTCGTTTCGATGTAGATTTCTATCATTTTGATGCCCCTTTTCTCAGTACGATCAACATTTCCTTCGTTTCGATGAATATTTCCTTCATTTTAATGCTCATTTTCTCGTTATGATCAACATTTTCTTCGTTTCGATGTATATTTCCTTCTTTTTGATGCACTTTTTCTCGTTACGATCAACAATTCCTTCGTTTCGATGCATATTTACTTCATTTTGATGCTCCTTTTCTTGTTACGATCAACATTTCATTCGTTTCGATGGAGATTTCCTTCTTTTTGATGCTCGTTTTCTCGTTATGATCAATATTTTCTTTGTTTCGATGCATATTTCCTTCATTTTGATGCTCCTTTTCTCATTACGATCAACATTTCCTTCGTTTCGATGAATATTTACTTCATTTTAATGCTCATTTTCTCGTTACGATCAACATTTCCTTCATTTTGATTCTCCTTTTCTTGTTATGATCAACATTTCATTCATTTCGATGCAGATTATCTTCTTTTTGATGCTCGTTTTCTCGTTATGATCCATGTTTCCTTTGTTTAGATGCATATTTCCTTCTTTTAGATGCATGTTTTATCGTTATGATCAATATTTTCTTTGTTTCGATACATATTTACTTAATTTTGATGCTTCTTTTCTCATTACGATCAACATTTTCTTCATTTCGATGAATATTTCATTCATTTTAATGCTTATTTACTCGTTACGATCAACATTTCCTTTGTTTCGATGCACATTTCCTTCATTTTGATGCTCCTTTTCTTGTTACGATCAACATTTCATTCGTTTCGATGCAGATTTCCTTTCTTTATGCTCGTTTTCTCATTACGATCAATATTTCCATAGTTTCGAAGCATATGTCCTTCGTTTTGATTCTCATTTTCTCGTTACGTTCAGTATTACCTTCGTTTTGATGCATATTTCCTTCATTTTGATGCTCCTTTTCCCGTTACGATCAACATTTCATTCGTTGTGATGCAGATTTCCATCATTTTTATGCCCCTTTTCTCAGTACGATCAACATTACCTTCGTTTCGATGAATATTTCCTTCATTTTAATGCTCATTTTCTCGTTATGATCAATATTTTCTTTGTTTCGATGTATATTTCCTTCATTTTGGTGCACTTTTTCTCGTTACTATAAGCATTTCCTTCGTTTCGATGCATATTTACTTCATTTTAATGCTCATTTTCTTGTTACGATCAACATTTCATTAGTTTCGATGCATATTTCCTTCATTTTAATGCTCCTTTTCTCATTACGATCAACATTTCCTTCGTTTCGATGAATATTTCCTTTATTTTAATGCTCATTTTCTCGTTACGATCAACATTTCCTTCATTTCGATGCATATTTCATTCATTTTGATGCTCATTTTCTTGTTATGATCAACATTTCATTCGTTTCGATGCAAATTATCTTCTTTTTGATGCTCGTTTTGTCACGCCCAGACCCTAGACAGAACGCGACAACTGCCACGTTAAACATAAATTTCGCGAAATGGGTGCACTCCACTCCACAAAGTTTATAGAAAACGTAAGGCTTTCTATCAAGTACCTGTAGAACTGAACAACTGATAACAACGGGTACAACCCGAGGACATCATCTCATAAAGTATCAACAAGGATTTACAAAGGTACAAAATACAACGATGTAACTTAGTTTAAAGAAAATATACATGAACGATATAACATCGAGAAGGTACAAAAAGAACATCAAGGGGGGTCAACAAATATAAACTATACAATCTCGCCAATGAATCCATCAATTTACATAAAAGAGAAAGTACCTAAAACACGGATTGGATGACGAGCAAACGATAGGAAAACCTCCAACCAAAACGATATCAACAGCCTGAAAAGGAAAGAATGATGGGGGGTGAGCAAAACCACTAGCTCAGTGAGGTGATAAGCTGGTCACCCCGACCCTTATACGAAGCATGTAATCCACTCGCGGTTCATAGCATAAAATCCCACATTTCGTCCCACAATAACTATTTCTCACTCAGTATACATATTAATGAAAATAAAAACCTTAGTGCACATTTACGAATAACACAATTAGTTCAAACAACATGTTATCACATAAAAGACGCGTGGGTAGTCAATATCCTCCTCGAACTGAGCTCTCCGTTGAGAGACAGTCCAAGCCCGTCACCGTTACTCTAGATAAAATGCACATTAATATTCTTTCTCAATGCGCCAAGTGCTAAAGTTCACAATTCAATATCGACATGAATACTTGAAATGATCAAACATATAAACATATATGACATGCATGTCCACACCGGTGACGTTGACTGAGCCTATAATAGACTAATCCATCTAACGATCACCCTCCAGAGTATCAGTATTTGGCAAATGGACAGGTGCCCCGTTAGATCTAACTCACCCGGGTTTGCCAATCCCGGGCAACTTGGTTGTCACTCTAACTCACCCGAACCGCGACAATTCGGGCTACTTAACCAATGTCGCTCCAACTCACCCGAACCGTGACCAATTCGGGCTACTTAACCTTGGTACCAGGCATACATATGCATATGCATCATAAGATGAATAACGACTCAAGTTAGAGTCTTAATTGGCACACAAGAATAACCAGAAATCAATTCTCAAATAATTCACAATAAATGCTATCAGATATCGAGCCGACAAGGCTCTTCAACGTAAGTTAAAATCAATAATACTCATAAAATGGCTAATAGGACTCTAACCAGAGCAATCGAGCAAATCAGGCTCTTTACCACATAACACAATACCAAATAATTTTCTTATCAATTAACTAAAACTAAAATAAATGCACATTTATCGAGGGTCCACACTTCCCACAAGAGAAGACGTTCCCGAATTATCAACTCACAAGGAAGTGATTAACTCTCTCCGGAATCTGAAGTCGGTTCCTTGCCCTTCGTCGATGGTTCTTTACCTAGAAAGGAGATGAGCAATTAAAGACAAATTAAATATAACTAACTATTAGTGGTAACATCCCTTTCATTGCTAAAAACAAATCCTAATCAAGTTCGAACGAGTCGATATTAAATAAAAATGGTATGTAACTCCTTAACATCAGTTCCCAATCCCACATAACCAGTTTCAATACATTAACTAAACGAAATGATAGAAAATAAGTTTGAATTCGACATAAAAATTCTGAAATTTTCCAGCTAGCGGCAGTTTACGAGAAAAATCATAACTAATTGTAGAATAATTGGATTGAGGCGTTTCAAGTGGCTACGAAAAGCTAACGAGTTCAGCTACGTACAGAAATTAAGTTTATAAACTTTCGAGGGCAATAGCTATGTCAAAATCAGTTCGAACAGTCTGCAAATTACCCACATACCAAAAAGAAAAACCCCACAAAATTACAAAATCATGGAAGAAGGAAGCTTAATTCACACTCCACTTACCTCAAAACAACTTAGAAACCACCTAGGATGAGGGTTGTAAGGGAGAATTTGATCAACAAGGGTTTCTCCTCTTCACTCTCTTCTTTCCCTCTTTTGCTTTTCTTCTCCCGTTCTTCTCTCTTTTTTTTTAACTTTAGCCTTACTAATTATATATCAGGTCATTTAAGTGGGCTGAAACTTTGGGCCACAAAATAAATAAATAAATAAGTTTGGGCTTTCTAAAAAAAAATCTAGTTGGGCTAAGATAAGGCTGGCCTTTTGGGCCATAAAATAAATAAATAGGTTTTGGGCTTTCTAAAAAAAATCTAGTTGGGCTAAGATAGGGCTGGCCTTTTGGGCCATAAAATAAATAAATAGGTTTTGGGCTTTCTAAAAAAATCTAGTTGAACAAAGATATAATACGTTTTCTCGTTATGATCAATATTTCTTTTGTTTCGATGCATATTTCCTTTTTTTAGATGCTCGTTTAATCGTTATGATCAATGTTTCCTTTGTTTCGATGCATATTTTCTTCATTTCGATGCTTCTTTTCTCATTACGATCAACATTTTCTTCGTTTCGATGAATATTTCCTTCATTTTAATGCTCATTTTCTCGTTACGATCAACATTTCCTTCATTTTGATGCTCCTTTTCTTGTTATGATTAACATTTCATTCGTTTCGATGCAGATTATCTTCTTTTTTATGCTCATTTTCTCGTTATGATCAATGTTTCCTTTGTTTCGATGCATATTTCCTTCATTTTGATGCTCCTTTTCTCATTACGATCAACATTTTCTTCGTTTTGATGTGTATTTCCTTAATTTTAATGCACTTTTTCTTGTCACGATCAAGATTTCCTTCGTTTCGATGCATATTTCCTTCATTTTGATGATCATTTTCTTGTTACGATCAATATTTCATTCGTTTCGATGCATATTTCCTTCGTTTTGATTCTCATTTTCTCGTTATGATCAATATTTCCTTTGTTTCGATGCATATTTCCTTCATTTTGATGCTCCTTTTCTAATTACGATCAACATTTCCTTCGTTTCGATGAATATTTCCTTCATTTTAATGCTCATTTTCTCGTTACGATCAACATTTCCTTCGTTTCGATGCATATTTCCTTCATTTTGATGCTCCTATTCTTGTTATGATCAACATTTCATTCGTTTGGATGCAGATTTCCTTCTTTTTGATGCTCGTTTTCTCGTTATGATCAATGTTTCCTTTGTTTCGATGCATATTTCCTTCTTTTAGATGCTCGTTTTATCGTTATGATCAATGTTTCCTCGGTTTCGATGCATATTTACTTCATTTTGATGCTTCTTTTCTCATTACGATCAACATTTCCTTCGTTTCGATGAATATTTCCATCATTTTAATGCTCATTTTCTCGTTATGTTCAAAATTTCCTTCGTTTCGATGCATATATCCTTAATTTTGATGCTCCTTTTCTTTTAAGGATCAACATTTCATTCGTTTCGATGCAGATTTCCTTCTTTTTGATGCTCGTTTTCTCGTTATGATCAATGTTTCCTTTGTTTCGATACATATTTCCTTCTTTTTGATGCTCATTTTCTCGTTATGATCAATGTTTCCTTTGTTTTGATGCATATTTCCTTCATTTTGATGCTCCTTTTCTCATTACGATCAATATTTCCTTCGTTTCGATGAATATTTCCTTTATTTTAATGCTCATTTTCTCGTTACGATCAATATTTCCTTCGTTTCGATGCATATTTCCTTCATTTTGATGCTCCTTTTCTTGTTAGGATCAACATTTATGCAGATTTCCTTATTTTCGAAGCTCGTTTTCTCGTTACGATCAATATTTCCTTTGCTTTGATGCATATTTCCTTCGTTTGATTCTCATTTTCTCTTTACGATCAATATTACCTTCGTTTTGATGCATATTTCCTTTATTTTGATGCTCATTTTCTTGTTACGATCAACATTTCCTTCGTTTCGATGCATATTTACTTCATTTTGATGCTCCTTTTCTTGTTACGATCAACATTTCATTCATTTTGATGCATATTTCATTCTTTTTGATGCTCATTTTCTCGTTATGATCAATATTTCCTTCATTTCGATGCATATTTCCTTTATTTTGATGCTCCTTTTCTCATTACGATCAACATTTTCTTCGTTTTGATGTATATTTTCTTAATTTTAATGCACTTTTTCTTGTCACGATCAACATTTTTTTTGTTTCGATGCATATTTCCTTCATTTTGATGATCATTTTCTTGTTACGATCAATATTTCATTCGTTTCGATGCATATTTCCTTCGTTTTGATTCTCATTTTCTCGTTATGATCAATATTACCTTCGTTTCGATGCATATTTCCTTCATTTTGATGCTCCTTTTCTCGATACGATCAACATTTCATTCGTTTCGATGTAGATTTCTATCATTTTGATGCCCCTTTTCTCAGTACGATCAACATTTCCTTCGTTTCTATGAATATTTCCTTCATTTTAATGCTCATTTTATCGTTATGATCAACATTTTCTTCGTTTCGTTGTATATTTCCTTCTTTTTGATGCACTTTTTCTCGTTACGATCAGCAATTCATTTGTTTCGATGCATATTTACTTCATTTTGATGCTCCTTTTCTTGTTACGATAAACATTTCATTCGTTTCGATGCAGATTTCCTTCTTTTTGATGCTCGTTTTCTCGTTATGATCAATATTTTCTTTGTTTCGATGCATATTTACTTCATTTTGATGCTCCTTTTCTCATTACGATCAACATTTCCTTCGTTTCGATGAATATTTACTTCATTTTAATGCTCATTTTCTCCTTACGATCAACATTTCCTTCATTTCGATGCATATTTCCTTCATTTTGATGCTCTTTTTCTGGTTATGATCAACATTTCATTCGTTTCGATGCAGATTATCTTCTTTTTCATGCTCGTTTTCTCGTTTTGATCAATGTTTCCTTTGTTTCGATGCATATTTCCTTTTTTTAGATGCTCGTTTTATCGTTATGATCAATGTTTCCTTTGTTTCGATGCATATTTACTTCATTTTGATGCTTCTTTTCTCATTACGATCAACATTTACTTCGTTTCGAAGAATATTTCCTTCATTTTAATGCTCATTTTCTCGTTACGATCAACATTTCCTTCATTTTGATGCTCCTTTTCTTGTTATGATCAACATTTTATTCACTTCGATGCAGATTTTCTTATTTTTTATGCTCGTTTTCTCGTTATGATCAATATTTCCTTTGTTTCGATGCATATTTCCTTCTTTTAGATGCTCGTTTTATCGTAATGATCAATGTTTCCTTTGTTTCGATGCATATTTACTTCATTTTGATGCTTCTTTTCTCATTACGATCAACATTTCCTTCGTTTCGATGAATATTTCCTTCATTTTAATGCTCATTTTCTCGTTACGGTGAATATTTCATTCGTTTCTATGCAGATTTCCTTCTTTTTGATGCTCGTTTTCTCGTTATGATCAATATTTCCTTTGTTTCGATGCATATTTCCTTCATTTTGATGCTCCTTTTCTAATTACGATCAACATTTCCTTCCTTTCGATGAATATTTCCTTCATTTTATTGCTCATTTTCTCGTTACGATCAACATTTCCTTCGTTTCGATGCATATTTCCTTCATTTTGATGCTCCTTTTCTTGTTATGATCAACATTTCATTCGTGTCGATGCATGTTTCCTTCTTTTAGATGCTCGTTTTCTCGTTATGATCAATATTTCCTTTGTTTCGATGCATATTTCCTTCTTTTGGATGCTCGTTTTATCGTTATAATCAATGTTTCCTCGGTTTCGATGCATATTTACTTCATTTTGATGCTTCTTTTCTCATTACGATCAACATTTCCTTCGTTTCGATGAATATTTCCTTCATTTTAATGCTCATTTTCTCGTTACGTTCAATATTTCCTTCGTTTCGATGCATATATCCTTAATTTTGATGCTCCTTTTCTTTTAAGGATCAACATTTCATTCGTTTCGATGCAGATTTCCTTCTTTTTGATGCTCGTTTTCTCGTTATGATCAATGTTTCCTTTGTTTCGATACATATTTCCTTCTTTTTGGTGCTCATTTTCTCGTTATGATCAATGTTTCTTTTGTTTCGATGCATATTTCCTTCATTTTGATGCTCCTTTTCTCATTACAATCAATATTTCCTTCGTTTCGATGAATATTTCTTTTATTTTAATGCTCATTTTCTCGTTACGGTCAATATTTCCTTTGTTTCGATGCATATTTCCTTCATTTTGATGCTCCTTTTCTTGTTAGGATCAACATTTCATTCGTTTCGATGCAGATTTCCTTCTTTTCGAAGCTCGTTTTCTCGTTACGATCAATATTTCCTTTGCTTTGATGCATATTTCCTTCGTTTGATTCTCATTTTCTCTTTACGATCAATATTACCTTCGTTTTGATGCATATTTCCTTTATTTTGATGCTCCTATTCTTGTTACGATCAACATTTCCTTCGTTTCGATGCATATTTACTTCATTTTGATGCTCCTTTTTTGTTACGATCAACATTTCATTCATTTTGATGCAGATTTCATTCTTTTTTATGCTCATTTTCTCGTTATGATCAATATTTCCTTCGTTTCGATGCATATTTCCTTCATTTTGATGCTCCTTTTCTCATTGCGATCAACATTTTCTTCGTTTTGATGTATATTTCCTTAATTTTAATGCACTTTTTCTTGTCACGATCAACATTTTCTTCGTTTCGATGCATATTTCCTTCATTTTGATGATCCTTTTCTTGTTACGATCAATATTTCATTTGTTTCGATGCATATTTCCTTCGTTTTAATTCTCATTTTCTCGTTATGATCAATATTACCTTCGTTTCGATGCATATTTCCTTCATTTTGATGCTCCTTTTTTCGTTACGATCAACATTTCATTCGTTTCGATGTAGATTTCTATCATTTTGATGCCCCTTTTCTCAGTACGATCAACATTTCCTTCGTTTCGATGAATATTTCCTTCATTTTAATGCTCATTTTCTCGTTATGATCAACATTTTCTTCGTTTCGATGTATATTTCCTTCTTTTTGTTGCACTTTTTCTCGTTACGATCAGCAATTCCTTCGTTTCGATGCATATTTACTTCATTTTGGTGCTCCTTTTCTTGTTACGATCAATATTTCATTCGTTTCGATGCAGATTTCCTTCTTTTTCATGCTCGTTTTCTCGTTATGATCAATATTTTCTTTGTTTCGATGCATATTTCCTTCATTATGATGCTCCTTTTCTCATTACGATCAACATTTCCTTCGTTTCGATGAATATTTACTTCATTTTAATGCTCATTTTCACGTTACGATCAACATTTCCTTCATTTCGATGCATATTTCTTTAATTTTGATGCTCTTTTTCTTGTTATGATCAACATTTCATTCGTTTCGATGCAGATTATCTTCTTTTTCATGCTCGTTTTCTCGTTTTGATCAATGTTTCCTTTGTTTCGATGCATATTTCCTTTTTTTAGATGCTCGTTTTATCGTTATGATCAATGTTTCCTTTTTTTCGATGCATATTTACTTCATTTTGATGCTTCTTTTCTCATTACGATCAACATTTACTTCGTTTCGAAGAATATTTCCTTCATTTTAATGCTCATTTTCTCATTACGATCAACATTTCCTTCATTCTGATGCTCCTTTTCTTGTTATGATCAACATTTTATTCATTTCAATTCAGATTATCTTCTTTTTGATGCTCGTTTTCTCGTTATGATCAATGTTTCCTTTGTTTAGATGCATATTTCCTTCTTTTAGATGCTCGTTTTATCGTTATGATCAATGTTTCCTTTGTTTCGATGCATATTTACTTCATTTTGTTGCTTCTTTTCTCATTACAATCAACATTTCCTTCGTTTCGATGAATATTACCTTCATTTTAATGCTCATTTTCTCGTTATGGTCAGCATTTCATTCGTTTCGATGCAGATTTCCTTCTTTTTGATGCTCATTTTCTCATTATGATCTATATTCCTTTGTTTCGATTCATATTTCCTTCATTTTGATGCTCCTTTTCTCATTACGATCAATATTTCGTTCGTTTCGATGAATATTTCGTTCATTTTAATGCTCATTTTCTCGTTACGATTAACATTTCCTTGGTTTCGATGCATATTTCCTTCATTTTGATGCTCCTTTTCTTGTTATGATCAACATTTCATTCGTTTCGATGCAGATTTCCTTCTTTTTGATGCTTGTTTTCTCGTTATGATCAATGTTTTCTTCCTTTTGATGCATATTTCCTTCTTTTAGATGTTCTTTTTATCGTTATGATCAATGTTTCCTTTGTTTCGATGCATATTTACTTTATTTTGATGCTTCTTTTCTCATTACGATCAACATTTCCTTCGTTTCGATGAATATTTCCTTCATTTTAATGCTCATTTTCAAGTTACGATAAACATTTCCTTCATTTTGATGCTCCTTTTCTTGTTATGATCAACATTTCATTCATTTCGATGCAGATTATCTTCTTTTTGATGCTCGTTTTCTCGTTATGATCGATGTTTCCTTTGTTTCGATGCATGTTTCCTTCTTTTAGATGTTCGTTTTATCGTTATGATCAATGTTTCCTTTGTTTCGATGCATATTTACTTCATTTTGTTACTTCTTTTCTCATTATGATCAACATTTCCTTAGTTTCGATGAATATTTCCTTCATTTTAATGCTCATTTTCTCGTTACGGTCAACATTTCATTCGTTTCGATGCAGATTTCCTTCTTTTTGATGTTCGTTTTCTCGTTATGATCAATATTTCCTTTGTTTCGATGCATATTTCCTTCATTTTGATGCTCGTTTTCTCATTACGATCAACATTTCCTTCGTTTCGATGAATATTTCCTTCATTTTAATGCTCATTTTCTCGTTACGATCAACATTTCCTTCATTTCGATGCATATTTCATTCATTTTGATGCTCATTTTCTTGTTATGATCAACATTTCATTCGTTTCGATGCAAATTATCTTCTTTTTGATGCTCGTTTTGTCACGCCCAGACCCTAGACAGAACGCGACAACTGCCACGTTAAACATAAATTTCGCGAAATGGGTGCACTCCACTCCACAAAGTTTATAGAAAACGTAAGGCTTGCTATCAAGTACCTGTAGAACTGAACAACTGATAACAACGGGTACAACCCGAGGACATCATCTCATAAAGTATCAACAAGGATTTACAAAGGTACAAAATACAACGATGTAACTTAGTTTAAAGAAAATATACATGAACGATATAACATCGCGAAGGTACAAAAAGAACATCAAGGGGGGTCAACAAATATAAACTATACAATCTCGCCAATGAATCCATCAATTTACATAAAAGAGAAAGTACCTAAAACACGGATTGGATGACGAGCAAACGATAGGAAAACCTCCAACCAAAACGATATCAACAGCCTGAAAAGGAAAGAATGATGGGGGGTGAGCAAAACCACTAGCTCAGTGAGGTGATAAGCTGGTCACCCCGACCCTTATACGAAGCATGTATTCCACTCGCGGTTCATAGCATAAAATCCCACATTTCGTCCCACAATAACTATTTCTCACTCAGTATACATATTAATGAAAATAAAAACCTTAGTGCACATTTACGAATAACACAATTAGTTCAAACAACATGTTATCACATAAAAGACGCGTGGGTAGTCAATATCCTCCTCGAACTGAGCTCTCCGTTGAGAGACAGTCCAAGCCCGTCACCGTTACTCTAGATAAAATGCACATTAATATTCTTTCTCAATGCGCCAAGTGCTAAAGTTCACAATTCAATATCGACGTGAATACTTGAAATGATCAAACATATAAACATATATGACATGCATGTCCACACCGGTGACGTTGACTGAGCCTATAATAGACTAATCCATCTAACGATCACCCTCCAGAGTATCAGTATTTGGTAAATGGACAGGTGCCCCGTTAGATCTAACTCACCCGGGTTTGCCAATCCCGGGCAACTTGGTTGTCACTCTAACTCACCCGAACCGCGACAATTCGGGCTACTTAACCAATGTCGCTCCAACTCACCCGAACCGTGACCAATTCGGGCTACTTAACCTTGGTACCAGGCATACATATGCATATGCATCATAAGATGAATAACGACTCAAGTTAGAGTCTTAATTGGCACACAAGAATAACCAGAAATCAATTCTCAAATAATTCACAATAAATGCTATCAGATATCGAGCTGACAAGGCTCTTCAACGTAAGTTAAAATCAATAATACTCATAAAATGGCTAATAGGACTCTAACCAGAGCAATCGAGCAAATCAGGCTCTTTACCACATAACACAATACCAAATAATTTTCTTATCAATTAACTAAAACTAAAATAAATGCACATTTATCGAGGGTCCACACTTCCCACAAGAGAAGACGTTCCCGAATTATCAACTCACAAGGAAGTGATTAACTCTCTCCGGAATCTGAAGTCGGTTCCTTGCCCTTCGTCAATGGTTCTTTACCTAGAAAGGAGATGAGCAATTAAAGACAAATTAAATATAACTAACTATTAGTGGTAACATCCCTTTCATTGCTAAAAACAAATCCTAATCAAGTTCGAACGAGTCGATATTAAATAAAAATGGTATGTAACTCCTTAACATCAGTTCCCAATCCCACATAACCAGTTTCAATACATTAACTAAACGAAATGATAGAAAATAAGTTTGAATTCGACATAAAAATTCTGAAATTTTCCAGCTAGCGGCAGTTTACGAGAAAAATCATAACTAATTGTAGAATAATCGGATTGAGGCGTTTCAAGTGGCTACGGAAAGCTAACGAGTTCAGCTACGTACAGAAATTAAGTTTGCAAACTTTCGAGGGCAATAGCTATGTCAAAATCAGTTCGAACATTCTGCAAATTACCCACATACCAAAAAGAAAAACCCCACAAAATTACAAAATCATGGAAGAAGGAAGCTTAATTCACACACCACTTACGTCAAAACCACTTAGAAACCACGTAGGTTGAGAGTTGTAAGGGAGAATTTGATCAACAAGGGTTTCTCCTCTTCACTCTCTTCTTTCCCCTCTTTTGCTTTTCTTCTCCCGTTCTTCTCTCTTTTTTTTTTAACTTTACCCTTACTAATTATATATCAGGTCATTTAAGTGGGCTGAAACTTTGGGCCACAAAATAAATAAATAAATAAGTTTGGGCTTTCTAAAAAAAAATCTAGTTGGGTTAAGATAAGGCTGGCCTTTTGGGCCATAAAATAAATAAATAGGTTTTGGGTTTTCTAAAAAAAATCTAGTTGGGCTAAGATAGGGCTGGCCTTTTGGGCCATAAAATAAATAAATAGGTTTTGGGCTTTCTAAAAAAAATCTTGTTGGGCTAAGATAGGGCTGGCCTTTTGGGCCATAAAATAAATAAATAGGTTTTGGGCTTTCTAAAAAAATCTAGTTGAACAAAGATATAATACGTTTTCTCGTTATGATCAATATTTCTTTTGTTTCGATGCATATTTCCTTTTTTTAGATGCTCGTTTAATCGTTATGATCAATGTTTCCTTTGTTTCGATGCATATTTTCTTCATTTCGATGCTTCTTTTCTCATTACGATCAACATTTTCTTCGTTTCGATGAATGTTTCCTTCATTTTAATGCTCATTTTCTCGTTACGATCAACATTTCCTTCATTTTGATGCTCCTTTTCTTATTATGATTAACATTTCATTCGTTTCGATGCAGATTATCTTCTTTTTTATGCTCATTTTCTCGTTATGATCAATGTTTCCTTTGTTTCGATGCATATTTCCTTCATTTTGATGCTCCTTTTCTCATTACGATCAACATTTTCTTCGTTTTGATGTGTATTTCCTTAATTTTAATGCACTTTTTCTTGTCACGATCAAAATTTCCTTCGTTTCGATGCATATTTCCTTCATTTTGATGATCATTTTCTTGTTACGATCAATATTTCATTCGTTTCGATGCATATTTCCTTCGTTTTGATTCTCATTTTCTCGTTATGATCAATATTTCCTTTGTTTCGATGCATATTTCCTTCATTTTGATGCTCCTTTTCTAATTACGATCAACATTTCCTTCGTTTCGATGAATATTTCCTTCATTTTAATGCTCATTTTCTCGTTACGATCAACATTTCCTTCGTTTCGATGCATATTTCCTTCATTTTGATGCTCCTATTCTTGTTATGATCAACATTTCATTCGTTTGGATGCAGATTTCCTTCTTTTTGATGCTCGTTTTCTCGTTATGATCAATGTTTCTTTTGTTTCGATGCATATTTCCTTCTTTTAGATGCTCGTTTTATCGTTATGATCAATGTTTCCTCGGTTTCGATGCATATTTACTTCATTTTGATGCTTCTTTTCTCATTACGATCAACATTTCCTTCGTTTCGATGAATATTTCCATCATTTTAATGCTCATTTTCTCGTTATGTTCAAAATTTCCTTCGTTTCGATGCATATATCCTTAATTTTGATGCTCCTTTTCTTTTAAGGATCAACATTTCATTCGTTTCGATGCAGATTTCCTTCTTTTTGATGCTCGTTTTCTCGTTATGATCAATGTTTCCTTTGTTTCGATACATATTTCCTTATTTTTTATGCTCATTTTCTCGTTATGATCAATGTTTCCTTTGTTTTGATGCATATTTCCTTCATTTTGATGCTCCTTTTCTCATTACGATCAATATTTCCTTCGTTTCGATGAATATTTCCTTTATTTTAATGCTCATTTTCTCGTTACGATCAATATTTCCTTCGTTTCGATGCATATTTCCTTCATTTTGATGCTCCTTTTCTTGTTAGGATCAACATTTATGCAGATTTCCTTATTTTCGAAGCTCGTTTTCTCGTTACGATCAATATTTCCTTTGCTTTGATGCATATTTCCTTCGTTTGATTCTCATTTTCTCTTTACGATCAATATTACCTTCGTTTTGATGCATATTTCCTTTATTTTGATGCTCATTTTCTTGTTACGATCAACATTTCCTTCGTTTCGATGCATATTTACTTCATTTTGATGCTCCTTTTCGTGTTACGATCAACATTTCATTCATTTTGATGCATATTTCATTCTTTTTGATGCTCATTTTCTCGTTATGATCAATATTTCCTTCATTTCGATGCATATTTCCTTTATTTTGATGCTCCTTTTCTCATTACGATCAACATTTTCTTCGTTTTGATGTATATTTTCTTAATTTTAATGCACTTTTTCTTGTCACGATCAACATTTTTTTTGTTTCGATGCATATTTCCTTCATTTTGATGATCATTTTCTTGTTACGATCAATATTTCATTCGTTTCGATGCATATTTCCTTCGTTTTGATTCTCATTTTCTCGTTATGATCAATATTACCTTCGTTTCGATGCATATTTCCTTCATTTTGATGCTCCTTTTCTCGATACGATCAACATTTCATTCGTTTCGATGTAGATTTCTATCATTTTGATGCCCCTTTTCTCAGTACGATCAACATTTCCTTCGTTTCTATGAATATTTCCTTCATTTTAATGCTCATTTTATCGTTATGATCAACATTTTCTTCGTTTCGATGTATATTTCCTTCTTTTTGATGCACTTTTTCTCGTTACGATCAGCAATTCATTTGTTTCGATGCATATTTACTTCATTTTGATGCTCCTTTTCTTGTTACGATAAACATTTCATTCGTTTCGACGCAGATTTCCTTCTTTTTTATGCTCGTTTTCTCGTTATGATCAATATTTTCTTTGTTTCGATGCATATTTACTTCATTTTGATGCTCCTTTTCTCATTACGATCAACATTTCCTTCGTTTCGATGAATATTTACTTCATTTTAATGCTCATTTTCTCCTTACGATCAACATTTCCTTTATTTCGATGCATATTTCCTTCATTTTGATGCTCTTTTTCTGGTTATGATCAACATTTCATTCGTTTCGATGCAGATTATCTTCTTTTTCATGCTCGTTTTCTCGTTTTGATCAATGTTTCCTTTGTTTCGATGCATATTTCCTTTTTTTAGATGCTTGTTTTATCGTTATGATCAATGTTTCCTTTGTTTCGATGCATATTTACTTCATTTTGATGCTTCTTTTCTCATTACGATCAACATTTACTTCGTTTCGAAGAATATTTCCTTCATTTTAATGCTCATTTTCTCGTTACGATCAACATTTCCTTCATTTTGATGCTCCTTTTCTTGTTATGATCAACATTTTATTCATTTCGATGCAGATTTTCTTATTTTTTATGCTCGTTTTCTCGTTATGATCAATATTTCCTTTGTTTCGATGCATATTTCCTTCTTTTAGATGCTCGTTTTATCGTAATGATCAATGTTTCCTTTGTTTCGATGCATATTTACTTCATTTTGATGCTTCTTTTCTCATTACGATCAACATTTCCTTCGTTTCGATGAATATTTCCTTCATTTTAATGCTCATTTTCTCGTTACGGTGAATATTTCATTCGTTTCTATGCAGATTTCCTTCTTTTTGATGCTCGTTTTCTCGTTATGATCAATATTTCCTTTGTTTCGATGCATATTTCCTTCATTTTGATGCTCCTTTTCTAATTACGATCAACATTTCCTTCGTTTCGATGAATATTTCCTTCATTTTAATGCTCATTTTCTCGTTACGATCAACATTTCCTTCGTTTCGATGCATATTTCCTTCATTTTGATGCTCCTTTTCTTGTTATGATCAACATTTCATTCGTGTCGATGCATGTTTCCTTCTTTTAGATGCTCGTTTTCTCGTTATGATCAATATTTCCTTTGTTTCGATGCATATTTCCTTATTTTAGATGCTCGTTTTATCGTTATAATCAATGTTTCCTCGGTTTCGATGCATATTTACTTCATTTTGATGCTTCTTTTCTCATTACGATCAACATTTCCTTCGTTTCGATGAATATTTCCTTCATTTTAATGCTCATTTTCTCGTTACGTTCAATATTTCCTTCGTTTCGATGCATATATCCTTAATTTTGATGCTCCTTTTCTTT
Organism: Pogostemon cablin; assembly: GCA_023678885.1. NCBI lineage: Eukaryota > Viridiplantae > Streptophyta > Magnoliopsida > Lamiales > Lamiaceae > Pogostemon > Pogostemon cablin. The sequence goes on along the minus strand of JAHCLQ010000599.1, from coordinate 43,081 downwards.
TAAGGATCAACATTTCATTCGTTTCGATGCAGATTTCCTTCTTTTTGATGCTCGTTTTCTCGTTATGATCAATGTTTCCTTTGTTTCGATACATATTTCCTTCTTTTTGGTGCTCATTTTCTCGTTATGATCAATGTTTCCTTTGTTTCGATGCATATTTCCTTCATTTTGATGCTCCTTTTCTCATTACGATCAATATTTCCTTCGTTTCGATGAATATTTCTTTTATTTTAATGCTCATTTTCTCGTTACGGTCAATATTTCCTTTGTTTCGATACATATTTCCTTCATTTTGATGCTCCTTTTCTTGTTAGGATCAACATTTCATTCGTTTCGATGCAGATTTCCTTCTTTTCGAAGCTCGTTTTCTCGTTACGATCAATATTTCCTTTGCTTTGATGCATATTTCCTTCGTTTGATTCTCATTTTCTCTTTACGATCAATATTACCTTCGTTTTGATGCATATTTCCTTTATTTTGATGCTCCTATTCTTGTTACGATCAACATTTCCTTCGTTTCGATGCATATTTACTTCATTTTGATGCTCCTTTTTTGTTACGATCAACATTTCATTCATTTTGATGCAGATTTCATTCTTTTTTATGCTCATTTTCTCGTTATGATCAATATTTCCTTCGTTTCGATGCATATTTCCTTCATTTTGATGCTCCTTTTCTCATTGCGATCAACATTTTCTTCGTTTTGATGTATATTTCCTTAATTTTAATGCACTTTTTCTTGTCACGATCAACATTTTCTTCGTTTCGATGCATATTTCCTTCATTTTGATGATCCTTTTCTTGTTACGATCAATATTTCATTTGTTTCGATGCATATTTCCTTCGTTTTAATTCTCATTTTCTCGTTATAATCAATATTACCTTCGTTTCGATGCATATTTCCTTCATTTTGATGCTCCTTTTCTCGTTACGATCAACATTTCATTCGTTTCGATGCAGATTTCCATCATTTTGATGCTCCTTTACTCAGTACGATCAACATTTCCTTCGTTTCGATGAATATTTCCTTCATTTTAATGCTCATTTTCTCGTTATGATCAACATTTTCTTCGTTTCGATGTATATTTCCTTCTTTTTGTTGCACTTTTTCTCGTTACGATCAGCAATTCCTTCGTTTCGATGCATATTTACTTCATTTTGATGCTCCTTTTCTTGTTACGATCAATATTTCATTCGTTTCGATGCAGATTTCCTTCTTTTTCATGCTCGTTTTCTCGTTATGATCAATATTTTCTTTGTTTCGATGCATATTTCCTTCATTTTGATGCTCCTTTTCTCATTACGATCAACATTTCCTTCGTTTCGATGAATATTTACTTCATTTTAATGCTCATTTTCACGTTACGATCAACATTTCCTTCATTTCGATGCATATTTCTTTAATTTTGATGCTCTTTTTCTTGTTATGATCAACATTTCATTCGTTTCGATGCAGATTATCTTCTTTTTCATGCTCGTTTTCTCGTTTTGATCAATGTTTCCTTTGTTTCGATGCATATTTCCTTTTTTTAGATGCTCGTTTTATCGTTATGATCAATGTTTCCTTTTTTTCGATGCATATTTACTTCATTTTGATGCTTCTTTTCTCATTACGATCAACATTTACTTCGTTTCGAAGAATATTTCCTTCATTTTAATGCTCATTTTCTCATTACGATCAACATTTCCTTCATTCTGATGCTCCTTTTCTTGTTATGATCAACATTTTATTCATTTCAATTCAGATTATCTTCTTTTTGATGCTCGTTTTCTCGTTATGATCAATGTTTCCTTTGTTTAGATGCATATTTCCTTCTTTTAGATGCTCGTTTTATCGTTATGATCAATGTTTCCTTTGTTTCGATGCATATTTACTTCATTTTGTTGCTTCTTTTCTCATTACAATCAACATTTCCTTCGTTTCGATGAATATTACCTTCATTTTAATGCTCATTTTCTCGTTATGGTCAGCATTTCATTCGTTTCGATGCAGATTTCCTTCTTTTTGATGCTCATTTTCTCATTATGATCTATATTCCTTTGTTTCGATTCATATTTCCTTCATTTTGATGCTCCTTTTCTCATTACGATCAATATTTCCTTCGTTTCGATGAATATTTCGTTCATTTTAATGCTCATTTTCTCGTTACGATTAACATTTCCTTGGTTTCGATGCATATTTCCTTCATTTTGATGCTCCTTTTCTTGTTATGATCAACATTTCATTCGTTTCGATGCAGATTTCCTTCTTTTTGATGCTTGTTTTCTCGTTATGATCAATGTTTCCTTCCTTTCGATGCATATTTCCTTTTTTTAGATGTTCTTTTTATCGTTATGATCAATGTTTCCTTTGTTTCGATGCATATTTACTTTATTTTGATGCTTATTTTCTCATTACGATCAACATTTCCTTGTTTCGATGAATATTTCCTTCATTTTAATGCTCATTTTCAAGTTACGATAAACATTTCCTTCATTTTGATGCTCCTTTTCTTGTTATGATCAACATTTCATTCATTTCGATGCAGATTATCTTCTTTTTGATGCTCGTTTTCTCGTTATGATCGATGTTTCCTTTGTTTCGATGCATGTTTCCTTCTTTTAGATGTTCGTTTTATCGTTATGATCAATGTTTCCTTTGTTTCGATGCATATTTACTTCATTTTGTTACTTCTTTTCTCATTACGATCAACATTTCCTTAGTTTCGATGAATATTTCCTTCATTTTAATGCTCATTTTCTCGTTACGGTCAACATTTCATTCGTTTCGATGCAGATTTCCTTCTTTTTGATGTTCGTTTTCTCGTTATGATCAATATTTCCTTTGTTTCGATGCATATTTCCTTCATTTTGATGCTCATTTTCTCATTACGATCAACATTTCCTTCGTTTCGATGAATATTTCCTTCATTTTAATGCTCATTTTCTCGTTACGATCAACATTTCCTTCATTTCGATGCATATTTCCTTCATTTTGATGCTCCTTTTCTTGTTATGATCAACATTTCATTCGTTTCGATGCTGATTTCCTTCTTTTTGATGCTCATTTTCTCATTATGATTAATGTTTCCTTTGTTTCAATGCATATTTCTTTCATTTTGATGCTCCTTTTCTCGTTACGATCAACATTTCATTCGTTTCGATGCAGATTTCCATCATTTTAATGCCACTTTTCTCAGTACGATCAACATTTCCTTCGTTTCGATAAATATTTCCTTCATTTTAATGCTCATTTTCTCGTTACGATCAATATTTCCTTCGTTTCGATGCATATTTCCGTCAGTTTGATGCTCATTTTCTTGTTAGGATCAACATTTCATTCGTTTCGATGCAGATTTCCTTCTTTACGAAGTTCGTTTTCTCGTTACGATCAATATTTCCTTTGCTTTGATGCATATTACATTCATTTTGATGATCCTTTACTTGTTACGATCAATATTTCATTCGTTTCGATGGAGTTTTCCTTCTTTTTGATGCTCGTTTTCTCGTTATGATCTATATTTCCTTTGTTTCGATGCATTTTTCAAACTTTTAGATGCTCGTTTTATCGTTATGATCAATGTTTCTTTTATTTCGATGCATATTTACTTTATTTTGATGCTTCTTTTCTCATTACGATCAACATTTCCTTCGTTTCGATGAATATTTCCTTCATTTTAATGCTCATTTTCAAGTTACGATAAACATTTCCTTCATTTTGATGCTCCTTTTCTTGTTATGATCAATATTTCATTCATTTCGATGCAGATTATCTTCTTTTTGATGCTCGTTTTCTCGTTATGATCGATGTTTCCTTTGTTTCGATGCATGTTTCCTTCTTTTAGATGTTCGTTTTATCGTTATGATCAATGTTTCCTTTGTTTCGATGCATATTTACTTCATTTTGTTACTTCTTTTCTCATTACGATCAACATTTCCTTAGTTTCGATGAATATTTCCTTCATTTTAATGCTCATTTTCTCGTTACGGTCAACATTTCATTCGTTTCGATGCAGATTTCCTTCTTTTTGATGTTCGTTTTCTCGTTATGATCAATATTTCCTTTGTTTCGATGCATATTTCCTTCATTTTGATGCTCATTTTCTCATTACGATCAACATTTCCTTCGTTTCGATGAATATTTCCTTCATTTTAATGCTCATTTTCTCGTTACGATCAACATTTCCTTCATTTCGATGCATATTTCCTTCATTTTGATGCTCCTTTTCTTGTTATGATCAACATTTCATTCGTTTCGATGCCGATTTCCTTCTTTTTGATGCTCATTTTCTCATTATGATTAATGTTTCCTTTGTTTCAATGCATATTTCCTTCATTTTGATGCTCCTTTTCTCGTTACGATCAACATTTCATTCGTTTCGATGCAGATTTCCATCATTTTGATGCCACTTTTCTCAGTACGATCAACATTTCCTTCGTTTCGATAAATATTTCCTTGATTTTAATGCTCATTTTCTCGTTACGATCAATATTTCCTTCGTTTCGATGCATATTTCCGTCAGTTTGATGCTCATTTTCTTGTTAGGATCAACATTTCATTCGTTTCGATGCAGATTTCCTTCTTTACGAAATTCGTTTTCTCGTTACGATCAATATTTCCTTTGCTTTGATGCATATTACATTCATTTTGATGATCCTTTACTTGTTACGATCAATATTTCATTCGTTTCGATGGAGTTTTCCTTCTTTTTGTTGCTCGTTTTCTCGTTATGATCTATATTTCCTTTGTTTCGATGCATTTTTCAAACTTTTAGATGCTCGTTTTATCGTTATGATCAATGTTTCTTTTGTTTCGATGCATATTTACTTTATTTTGATGCTTCTTTTCTCATTACGATCAACATTTTCTTCGTTTCGATGAATATTTCCTTCATTTTAATGCTTATTTCCTCGTTACGATCAACATTTCTTTCATTTCGATGCATATTTCCTTCATTTTGATGCTCCTTTTCTTGTTACGATCAACATTTCATTCGTTTCGATGCAGATTTCCTTTTTTTTATGCTCGTTTTCTCATTACGATCAATATTTCCTTGGTTTCGATGCATATTTCCTTCGTTTTGATTCTCATTTTCTCGTTACGATCAATATTACCTTCATTTCGATGCATATTTCCTTCATTTTGATGCTCCTTTTCTCGTTACAATCGACATTTCATTCGTTTCGATGCAGATTTCCATCATTTTGATGCCCCTTTTCTCGGTACGATCAACATTTCCTTCGTTTCGATGAATATTTCCTTCATTTTAATGCTCATTTTCTTTATGATCAATATTTTCTTCGTTACGATGTATATTTCCTTCATTTTGATGCACTTTTTCTCGTTACGATCAGCAATTCCTTCGTTCGATGCATATTTACTTCATTTTAATGCTCATTTTCTCGTTACGGTGAACATTTCATTCGTTTCGATGCAGTTTTCCTTCTTTTTGATGCTCGTTTTTTCGTTATGATCAATATTTCCTTTGTTTCGATGCATATTTCCTTCATTTTGATGCTCCTTTTCTCATTACGATCAACATTTCCTTCGTTTCGATGAATATTTCCTTCATTTCCTTCTTTTATTTTATGGCCCAAAAGGCCAGCCCTATCTTAGCCCAATTAGAATTTTTTTAGAAAGCCCAAACTTATTTATTTATTTATTTTGTGGCCCAAAGTTTCAACCCACTTAAATGGCCTGATTTATAATTAGTAAGGCTAAAGTTAAAAAAAAAAAGAGAGAGAAGAACAGGAGAAGAAAAGCAAAAGAGGGGAAAGAAGAGAGTGAAGAGGAGAAACCCTTGTTGATCAAATTCTCCCTTACAACCCTCATCCTAGGTGGTTTCTAAGTGGTTTTGAGGTAAGTGGTGTGTGAATTAAGCTTCCTTCTTCCATGATTTTGTAATTTTGTGGGTTTTTCTTTTTGGTATGTGGGTAATTCGCAGATTGTTCGAACTGATTTTGACATAGCTATTGCCATCGAAAGTTTGTAAACTTAATTTTTGTACGTAGCTGAACTCGTTAGCTTTCCGTAGCAACTTGAAACGCCTCAATCCGATTATTCTACAATTAGTTATGATTTTTCTCGTAAACTGCCGCTAGCTGGAAAATTTCAGAATTTTTATGTCGAATTCAAACTTATTTTCTATCGTTTCGTTTAGTTAATGTATTGAAACTGATTATGTGGGATTGGGAACTGATGTTAAGGAGTTACATACCATTTTTATTTAATATCGACTCGTTCGAACTTGATTAGGATTTGTTTTTAGCAATGAAAGGGATGTTACCGCTAATAGTTAGTTATATTTAATTTGTCTTTAATTGCTCATCTCCTTTCTAGGTAAAGAACCATCGACGAAGGGCAAGGGACTGACTTCAGATTCCGGAGAGAGTTAATCACTTCCTTGTGAGTTGATAATTCAGGAACGCCTTCTCTTGTGGGAAGTGTGGACCCTCGATAAATGTGCATTTATTTTAGTTTTAGTTAATTGATAAGAAAATTATTTGGTATTGTGTTATGTGGTAAACAGCCTGATTGGCTCGATTGCTCTGGTTAGAGTCCTATTAGCCATTTTATGAGTATTATTGATTTTAACTTATGTTGAAGAGCCTTGTCGGCTCGATATCTGATAGCATTTATTGTGAATTATTTGAGAATTGATTTCTGGTTATTCGTGTGTGCCAATTAAGACTCTAACTTGAGTCGTTATTCATCTTATGATGCACATGCATATGTATGCCTGGTACCAAGGTTAAGTAGCCCGAATTGGTCATGGTTCGGGTGAGTTGGAGCGACATTGATTAACTAGCCCGAATTGTTGCGGTTCGGGTGAGTTAGAGTGACAACCAAGTTACCCGTGATTGGCAAACCCAGGTGAGTTAGATCTAACGGGGCACCTGTCCATTTGCCAAATACTGATACTCTGGAGGGTGATCGTTAGATGGATCAGTCTATTATAGGCTCAGTCAACGTCACCGGTGTGGGACATGCATGTCATATATGTTTATATGTTTGATCATTTCAAGTATTCACGTCGATATTGAATTGTGAACTTTAGCACTTGGCGTGTTGAGAAAGAATATTAATGTGCATTTTATCTAGAGTAACGGTGACGGGCTTGGACTGTCTCTCGACGGAGAGCTCAGTTCGAGGAGGATATTGACTACCCACGCGTCTTTTATGTGATAACATGTTGTTTGAACTAATTGTGTTATTCGTAAATATGCACTAAGGTTTTTATTTTCATTAATATGTACACTGAGTGAGAAATAGTTATTGTGAGACGAAATGTTGGATTTTATATTATGAACCGCGAGTGGGAATAAATGCTTCGTATAAGGGTCGGGGTGACCGGCTTATCACCTCAGTGAGCTAGTGGTTTTGCTCACCCCCATCATTCTTTCCTTTTCAGGCTGTTGATATCGTTTTGGTTGGAGGTCATCCAATCCGTGTTTTGGGTACTTTCTCTTTTATGTAAATTGACGGATTCATTGGCGAGATTGTAGAGTTTATATTTGGTGACCCCCTTGATGTTCTTTTTGTACCTTCACGATGTTATATCGTTCATGTATATTTTCTTTAAACTAAGTTACACCGTTGTATTTTGTACCTTTGTAAATACTTGCTTCGTATAAGGGTCGGGGTGACCGGCTTATCACCTCACTGAGCTAGTGGTTTTGCTCACCCCCATCATTCTTTCCTTTTCAGGCTGTTGATATCATTTTGGTTGGAGGTTTTCCTATCGTTTGCTCGTCATCCAATCAGTGTTTTGGGTACTTTATCTTTTATGTAAATTGACGGATTCATTGGCGAGATTGTATAGTTTATATTTGGTGACCCCCTTGATGTTCTTTTTGTACCTTCGCGATGTTATATCGTTCGTGTATATTTTCTTTAAAATAAGTTACACCGTTGTATTTTGTACCTTTGTAAATCCTTGTTGATACTTTTTGAGATGATGTCCTCGGGTTGTACCCGTTGTTATCAGTTGTTCAGCTCTACAGGTACTTGATAGCAAGCCTTACGTTTTCTATAAACTTTGTGGAGTGGAGTGCACCCATTCTGCGAAATTTATGGTTAACGTGGCGGTTGTCGCGTTCTGTCTGGGGTCGGGGCGTGACAATTTCCTTCGTTTCGATGAATATTTCCTTCATTTTAATGCTCATTTTCTCGTTACGATCAACATTTCCTACATTTTGATGCTTCTTTTCTTGTTATGATCAATATTTCATTCGTTTCGATGCAGATTATCTTTTTATTGATGCTCGTTTTCTCGTTATGATCAATGTTTCCTTTATTTCGATGCATATTTTCTTCTTTTAGATGCTCATTTTATCGTTATGATCAATGTTTCCTTTGTTTCGATGCATATTTACTTCATTTTGATGTTTCTTTTCTCATTACCATCAATATTTCCTTCGTTTCGATGAATATTTCCTTCATTTTAATGCTCATTTTCTCGTTATTGTGAACATTTCATTCGTTTCGATGAAAATTTCCTTCTTTTTGATACTCGTTTTTTTGTTATGATTAATATTTCCTTTGTTTCGATGCATATTTCCTTCATTTTGATGCTCCTTTTCTCATTACGATCAACATTTCCTTCATTTCGATGAATATTTCCTTCATTTTAATGCTCATTTTCTCGTTACGATCAACATTTCCTTCGTTTCGATGCATATTTCCTTCATTTTGATGCTCCTTTTCTTCTTATGATCAACATTTCATTCGTTTCGATGCAGATTTCCTTCATTTTTATGCTCATTTTCTCGTTATGATCAATGTTTCCTTTGTTTCGATGCATATTTCCATCTTTTAAACGCTCGTTTTATCGTTATGATCAATGTTTCCTTTGTTTCGATGCATATTTACTTCATTTTGATGCTTCTTTTCTCATTACAATCAACATTTCCTTCGTTTCGATGAATATTTCCTTCATTTTAATGCTCATTTTCTCGTTACAGTCAACATTTCCTTCGTTTCGATGCATATATCTTTCATTTTGATGCTCTTTTTCTTTTAGGATCAACATTTCATTCGTTTCGATGCAGATTTTCTTTTTTTTTATGCTCGTTTTCTCGTTATGATCAATGTTTCCTTTGTTTCGATAAATATTTCCTTCATTTTATTGCTCATTTTCTCGTTACGATCAATATTTCCTTCGTTTCGATGCATATTTCCGTCAGTTTGATGCTCATTTTCTTGTTAGGATCAACATTTCATTCGTTTCGATGCAGATTTCCTTCTTTACAAAGCTCGTTTTCTCGTTACGATCAATATTTCCTTTGCTTTGATGCATATTTCATTCATTTTGATGATCCTTTACTTGTTACGATCAATATTTCATTCATTTCGATGCAGTTTTCCTTCTTTTTGGTGCTCGTTTTATCGTTATGATCTATATTTCCTTTGTTTCGATGCATATTTCAAACTTTTAGATGCTCGTTTTATCGTTATGATCAATGTTTCTTTTGTTTCGATGCATATTTACTTTATTTTGATGCTTCTTTTCTCATTACGATCAACATTTTCTTTGTTTCGATGAATATTTCCTTCATTTTAATGCTTATTTCCTCGTTACGATCAACATTTCTTTCATTTCGATGCATATTTCCTTCATTTTGATGCTCCTTTTCTTGTTACGATCAACATTTCATTCGTTTCGATGAAGATTTCCTTTTTTTTATGCTCGTTTTCTCATTACGATCAATATTTCCTTGGTTTCGATGCATATTTCCTTCGTTTTGATTCTCATTTTCTCGTTACGATCAATATTACCTTCATTTCGATGCATATTTCCTTCATTTTGATGCTCCTTTTCTCGTTACAATCGACATTTCATTCGTTTCGATGCAGATTTCCATCATTTTGATGCCCCTTTTCTCAGTACGATCAACATTTCCTTCGTTTCGATGAATATTTCCTTCATTTTAATGCTCATTTTCTTTATGATCAATATTTTCTTCGTTACGATGTATATTTCCTTCATTTTGATGCACTTTTTCTCGTTACGATCAGCAATTCCTTCGTTCGATGCATATTTACTTCATTTTGATGCTCTTTTTCTTGTTACGGTCAACATTTCATTCGTTTCGATGCAGATTTCCTTCTTTTTGATGCTCGTTTTCTCGTTATGATCAATATTTCCTTTGTTTCGATGCATATTTCCTTCATTTTGATGCTCCTTTTCTCATTACGATCAACATTTCCTTTGTTTCGATGAATATTACCATTATTTTAATGCTCATTTTCTCGTTACGATCAACATTTCCTACGTTTCGATGCATATTTCCTTCATTTTGATGCTCCTTTTCTTGTTATGATCAACATTTCATTCGTTTCGATGCAGATTATCTTCTTTTTGATGCTCGTTTTCTCGTTTTGATCAATGTTTCCTTTGTTTCGTTGCATATTTCCTTTTTTTAGATGCTCGTTTTATCGTTATGATCAATGTTTTCTTTATTTCGATGCATATTTACTTCATTTTGATGCTTCTTTTCTCATTACGATCAACATTTCCTTCTTTTCGAAAAATATTTCCTTCATTTTAATGCTCATTTTCTCGTTAAGATCAACATTTTCTTCATTTTGATGCTCCTTTTCTTGTTATGATCAACATTTCATTCGTTTCGATGCAGATTATCTCCTTTTTTATGCTCGTTTTCTCGTTTTGATCAATGTTTCCTTTGTTTCGATGCATATTTCCTTCTTTTAGATGCTCGTTTTATCGTTATGATCAATGTTTTCTTTGTTTCGATGCATATTTACTTCATTTTGTTGCTTCTTTTCTCATTACGATCAACATTTCCTTCGTTTCAATGAATATTACCTTCATTTTAATGCTCATTTTCTCGTAGCGGTCAACATTTCATTTGTTTCGATGCAGATTTCCTTCTTTTTGATGCTCATTTTCTCATTATGATCAATATTTCCTTTGTTTCGATGCATTTTCCTTCATTTTGATGCTCCTTTTCTCATTACGATCAACATTTCCTTCGTTTCGATGAATATTTCCTTCATTTTAATGCTCATTTTCTCGTTACGATCAACATTTCCTTCGTTACGATGCATATTTCCTTCATTTTGATGCTCCTTTTCTTGTTATGATCAACATTTCAATCGTTTCGATGCAGATTTCCTTCATTTTGATGCTTGTTTTTTCGTTATGATCAATGTTTCCTTTGTTTCGATGCATATTTCCTTCTTTTAGATGCTCGTTTTATCGTTATGAACAATGTTTCCTTTGTTTCGATGCATACTTACTTCATTTTGATGCTTCTTTTCTCATTATGATCAACATTTTCTTCGTTTCGATGAATATTTCATTCATTTTAATGCTCATTTTCTCGTTACGATCCATATTTCCTTCATTTTGATGCTCCTTTTCTTGTTATGATCAACATTTCATTCGTTTCGATGCAGATTATCTTCTTTTTGATGCTCGTTTTCTCGTTATGATCTATTTTTCCTTTGTTTCGATGCATGTTTCCTTCTTTTAGATGATCGTTTTATCGTTATGATCAATGTTTCCTTGGTTTCGATGCATATTTACTTCATTTTATAGCTTCTTTTCTCAGTACGATCAACATTTCCTTCGTTTCGATGAATATTTCCTTCATTTTAATGCTTATTTTCTCATTACGGTCAACATTTCATTCGTTTCGATGCAGATTTCCTTCTTTTTTATGTTCGTTTTCTCGTTATGATCAATATTTTCTTTGTTTCGATGCATATTTCCTTCATTTTGATGCTCCTTTTCTCATTACGATCAACATTTCCTTCGTTTCGATGAATATTTCCTTCATTTTAATGTTCATTTTCTTGTTACGATCAACATTTCCTTCGTTTCGATGCATATTTCCTTCATTTTGATGCTCCTTTTCTTGTTATGATCAACATTTCATTCGTTTCGATGCAGATTTCCTTCTTTTTGATGCTCGTTTTCTCGTTATGATCAATGTTTCCTTTGTTTCGATGCATATTTCCTTCATTTTGATGCTACTTTTCTCTTTACGATCAACATTTCATTCGTTTCGATGCAGATTTCCATCATTTTGATGCTACATTTTGATCGTAATGCTCGTTTTATCGTTATGATCAATGTTTCTTTTGTTTCGATGCATATTTACTTTATTTTGATGCTTCTTTTCTCATTACGATCAACATTTTCTTCGTTTCGATGAATATTTCCTTCATTTTAATGCTTATTTCCTCGTTACGATCAACATTTCTTTCATTTCGATGCATATTTCCTTCATTTTGATGCTCCTTTTCTTGTTACGATCAACATTTCATTCGTTTCGATGCAGATTTCCTTTTTTTTATGCTCGTTTTCTCATTACGATCAATATTTCCTTGGTTTCGATGCATATTTCCTTCGTTTTGATTCTCATTTTCTCGTTACGATCAATATTACCTTCATTTCGATGCATATTTCCTTCATTTTGATGCTCCTTTTCTCGTTACAATCGACATTTCATTCGTTTCGATGCAGATTTCCATCATTTTGATGCCCCTTTTCTCAGTACGATCAACATTTCCTTCGTTTCGATGAATATTTCCTTCATTTTAATGCTCATTTTCTTTATGATCAATATTTTCTTCGTTACGATGTATATTTCCTTCATTTTGATGCACTTTTTCTCGTTACGATCAGCAATTCCTTCGTTCGATGCATATTTACTTCATTTTGATGCTCTTTTTCTTGTTACGGTCAACATTTCATTCGTTTCGATGCAGATTTCCTTCTTTTTGATGCTCGTTTTCTCGTTATGATCAATATTTCCTTTGTTTCGATGCATATTTCCTTCATTTTGATGCTCCTTTTCTCATTACGATCAACATTTCCTTTGTTTCGATGAATATTACCATCATTTTAATGCTCATTTTCTCGTTACGATCAACATTTCCTACGTTTCGATGCATATTTCCTTCATTTTGATGCTCCTTTTCTTGTTATGATCAACATTTCATTCGTTTCGATGCAGATTATCTTCTTTTTGATGCTCGTTTTCTCGTTTTGATCAATGTTTCCTTTGTTTCGTTGCATATTTCCTTTTTTTAGATGCTCGTTTTATCGTTATGATCAATGTTTTCTTTATTTCGATGCATATTTACTTCATTTTGATGCTTCTTCTCTCATTACGATCAACATTTCCTTCTTTTCGAAAAATATTTCCTTCATTTTAATGCTCATTTTCTCGTTAAGATCAACATTTTCTTCATTTTGATGCTCCTTTTCTTGTTATGATCAACATTTCATTCGTTTCGATGCAGATTATCTCCTTTTTTATGCTCGTTTTCTCGTTTTGATCAATGTTTCCTTTGTTTCGATGCATATTTCCTTCTTTTAGATGCTCGTTTTATCGTTATGATCAATGTTTTATTTGTTTCGATGCATATTTACTTCATTTTGTTGCTTCTTTTCTCATTACGATCAACATTTCCTTCGTTTCAATGAATATTACCTTCATTTTAATGCTCATTTTCTCGTAGCGGTCAACATTTCATTCGTTTCGATGCAGTTTTCCTTCTTTTTGATGCTCATTTTCTCATTATGATCAATATTTCCTTTGTTTCGATGCATTTTCCTTCATTTTGATGCTCCTTTTCTCATTACGATCAACATTTCCTTCATTTCGATGAATATTTCCTTCATTTTAATGCTCATTTTCTCGTTACGATCAACATTTCCTTCGTTTCGATGCATATTTCCTTCATTTTGATGCTCCTTTTCTTCTTATGATCAACATTTCATTCGTTTCGATGCAGATTTCCTTCATTTTTATGCTCATTTTCTCGTTATGATCAATGTTTCCTTTGTTTCGATGCATATTTCCATCTTTTAGACGCTCGTTTTATCGTTATGATCAATGTTTCCTTTGTTTCGATGCATATTTACTTCATTTTGATGCTTCTTTTCTCATTACAATCAACATTTCCTTCGTTTCGATGAATATTTCCTTCATTTTAATGCTCATTTTCTCGTTACAGTCAACATTTCCTTCGTTTCGATGCATATATCTTTCATTTTGATGCTCTTTTTCTTTTAGGATCAACATTTCATTCGTTTCGATGCAGATTTTCTTTTTTTTTATGCTCGTTTTCTCGTTATGATCAATGTTTCCTTTGTTTCGATAAATATTTCCTTCATTTTATTGCTCATTTTCTCGTTACGATCAATATTTCCTTCGTTTCGATGCATATTTCCGTCAGTTTGATGCTCATTTTCTTGTTAGGATCAACATTTCATTCGTTTCGATGCAGATTTCCTTCTTTACAAAGCTCGTTTTCTCGTTACGATCAATATTTCCTTTGCTTTGATGCATATTTCATTCATTTTGATGATCCTTTACTTGTTACGATCAATATTTCATTCATTTCGATGCAGTTTTCCTTCTTTTTGGTGCTCGTTTTATCGTTATGATCTATATTTCCTTTGTTTCGATGCATATTTCAAACTTTTAGATGCTCGTTTTATCGTTATGATCAATGTTTCTTTTGTTTCGATGCATATTTACTTTATTTTGATGCTTCTTTTCTCATTACGATCAACATTTTCTTCGTTTCGATGAATATTTCCTTCATTTTAATGCTTATTTCCTCGTTACGATCAACATTTCTTTCATTTCGATGCATATTTCCTTCATTTTGATGCTCCTTTTCTTGTTACGATCAACATTTCATTCGTTTCGATGCAGATTTCCTTTTTTTTATGCTCGTTTTCTCATTACGATCAATATTTCCTTGGTTTCGATGCATATTTCCTTCGTTTTGATTCTCATTTTCTCGTTACGATCAATATTACCTTCATTTCGATGCATATTTCCTTCATTTTGATGCTCCTTTTCTCGTTACAATCGACATTTCATTCGTTTCGATGCAGATTTCCATCATTTTGATGCCCCTTTTCTCAGTACGATCAACATTTCCTTCGTTTCGATGAATATTTCCTTCATTTTAATGCTCATTTTCTTTATGATCAATATTTTCTTCGTTACGATGTATATTTCCTTCATTTTGATGCACTTTTTCTCGTTACGATCAGCAATTCCTTCGTTCGATGCATATTTACTTCATTTTGATGCTCTTTTTCTTGTTACGGTCAACATTTCATTCGTTTCGATGCAGATTTCCTTCTTTTTGATGCTCGTTTTCTCGTTATGATCAATATTTCCTTTGTTTCGATGCATATTTCCTTCATTTTGATGCTCCTTTTCTCATTACGATCAACATTTCCTTTGTTTCGATGAATATTACCATCATTTTAATGCTCATTTTCTCGTTACGATCAACATTTCCTACGTTTCGATGCATATTTCCTTCATTTTGATGCTCCTTTTCTTGTTATGATCAACATTTCATTCGTTTCGATGCAGATTATCTTCTTTTTGATGCTCGTTTTCTCGTTTTGATCAATGTTTCCTTTGTTTCGTTGCATATTTCCTTTTTTTAGATGCTCGTTTTATCGTTATGATCAATGTTTTCTTTATTTCGATGCATATTTACTTCATTTTGATGCTTCTTTTCTCATTACGATCAACATTTCCTTCTTTTCGAAAAATATTTCCTTCATTTTAATGCTCATTTTCTCGTTAAGATCAACATTTTCTTCATTTTGATGCTCCTTTTCTTGTTATGATCAACATTTCATTCGTTTCGATGCAGATTATCTCCTTTTTTATGCTCGTTTTCTCGTTTTGATCAATGTTTCCTTTGTTTCGATGCATATTTCCATCTTTTAGACGCTCGTTTTATCGTTATGATCAATGTTTCCTTTGTTTCGATGCATATTTACTTCATTTTGATGCTTCTTTTCTCATTACAATCAACATTTCCTTCGTTTCGATGAATATTTCCTTCATTTTAATGCTCATTTTCTCGTTACAGTCAACATTTCCTTCGTTTCGATGCATATATCTTTCATTTTGATGCTCTTTTTCTTTTAGGATCAACATTTCATTCGTTTCGATGCAGATTTTCTTTTTTTTTATGCTCGTTTTCTCGTTATGATCAATGTTTCCTTTGTTTCGATAAATATTTCCTTCATTTTATTGCTCATTTTCTCGTTACGATCAATATTTCCTTCGTTTCGATGCATATTTCCGTCAGTTTGATGCTCATTTTCTTGTTAGGATCAACATTTCATTCGTTTCGATGCAGATTTCCTTCTTTACAAAGCTCGTTTTCTCGTTACGATCAATATTTCCTTTGCTTTGATGCATATTTCATTCATTTTGATGATCCTTTACTTGTTACGATCAATATTTCATTCATTTCGATGCAGTTTTCCTTCTTTTTGGTGCTCGTTTTATCGTTATGATCTATATTTCCTTTGTTTCGATGCATATTTCAAACTTTTAGATGCTCGTTTTATCGTTATGATCAATGTTTCTTTTGTTTCGATGCATATTTACTTTATTTTGATGCTTCTTTTCTCATTACGATCAACATTTTCTTCGTTTCGATGAATATTTCCTTCATTTTAATGCTTATTTCCTCGTTACGATCAACATTTCTTTCATTTCGATGCATATTTCCTTCATTTTGATGCTCCTTTTCTTGTTACGATCAACATTTCATTCGTTTCGATGCAGATTTCCTTTTTTTTATGCTCGTTTTCTCATTACGATCAATATTTCCTTGGTTTCGATGCATATTTCCTTCGTTTTGATTCTCATTTTCTCGTTACGATCAATATTACCTTCATTTCGATGCATATTTCCTTCATTTTGATGCTCCTTTTCTCGTTACAATCGACATTTCATTCGTTTCGATGCAGATTTCCATCATTTTGATGCCCCTTTTCTCAGTACGATCAACATTTCCTTCGTTTCGATGAATATTTCCTTCATTTTAATGCTCATTTTCTTTATGATCAATATTTTCTTCGTTACGATGTATATTTCCTTCATTTTGATGCACTTTTTCTCGTTACGATCAGCAATTCCTTCGTTCGATGCATATTTACTTCATTTTGATGCTCTTTTTCTTGTTACGGTCAACATTTCATTCGTTTCGATGCAGATTTCCTTCTTTTTGATGCTCGTTTTCTCGTTATGATCAATATTTCCTTTGTTTCGATGCATATTTCCTTCATTTTGATGCTCCTTTTCTCATTACGATCAACATTTCCTTTGTTTCGATGAATATTACCATCATTTTAATGCTCATTTTCTCGTTACGATCAACATTTCCTACGTTTCGATGCATATTTCCTTCATTTTGATGCTCCTTTTCTTGTTATGATCAACATTTCATTCGTTTCGATGCAGATTATCTTCTTTTTGATGCTCGTTTTCTCGTTTTGATCAATGTTTCCTTTGTTTCGTTGCATATTTCCTTTTTTTAGATGCTCGTTTTATCGTTATGATCAATGTTTTCTTTATTTCGATGCATATTTACTTCATTTTGATGCTTCTTTTCTCATTACGATCAACATTTCCTTCTTTTCGAAAAATATTTCCTTCATTTTAATGCTCATTTTCTCGTTAAGATCAACATTTTCTTCATTTTGATGCTCCTTTTCTTGTTATGATCAACATTTCATTCGTTTCGATGCAGATTATCTCCTTTTTTATGCTCGTTTTCTCGTTTTGATCAATGTTTCCTTTGTTTCGATGCATATTTCCATCTTTTAGACGCTCGTTTTATCGTTATGATCAATGTTTCCTTTGTTTCGATGCATATTTACTTCATTTTGATGCTTCTTTTCTCATTACGATCAACATTTCCTTCGTTTCGATGAATATTTCCTTCATTTTAATGCTCATTTTCTCGTTACAGTCAACATTTCCTTCGTTTCGATGCATATATCTTTCATTTTGATGCTCTTTTTCTTTTAGGATCAACATTTCATTCGTTTCGATGCAGATTTTCTTTTTTTTATGCTCGTTTTCTCGTTATGATCAATGTTTCCTTTGTTTCGATAAATATTTCCTTCATTTTATTGCTCATTTTCTCGTTACGATCAATATTTCATTCGTTTCGATGCATATTTCCGTCAGTTTGATGCTCATTTTCTTGTTAGGATCAACATTTCATTCGTTTCGATGCAGATTTCCTTCTTTACAAAGCTCGTTTTCTCGTTACGATCAATATTTCCTTTGCTTTGATGCATATTTCATTCATTTTGATGATCCTTTACTTGTTACGATCAATATTTCATTCATTTCGATGCAGTTTTCCTTCTTTTTGGTGCTCGTTTTATCGTTATGATCTATATTTCCTTTGTTTCGATGCATATTTCAAACTTTTAGATGCTCGTTTTATCGTTATGATCAATGTTTCTTTTGTTTCGATGCATATTTACTTTATTTTGATGCTTCTTTTCTCATTACGATCAACATTTTCTTCGTTTCGATGAATATTTCCTTCATTTTAATGCTTATTTCCTCGTTACGATCAACATTTCTTTCATTTCGATGCATATTTCCTTCATTTTGATGCTCCTTTTCTTGTTACGATCAACATTTCATTCGTTTCGATGCAGATTTCCTTTTTTTTATGCTCGTTTTCTCATTACGATCAATATTTCCTTGGTTTCGATGCATATTTCCTTCGTTTTGATTCTCATTTTCTCGTTACGATCAATATTACCTTCATTTCGATGCATATTTCCTTCATTTTGATGCTCCTTTTCTCGTTACAATCGACATTTCATTCGTTTCGATGCAGATTTCCATCATTTTGATGCCCCTTTTCTCAGTACGATCAACATTTCCTTCGTTTCGATGAATATTTCCTTCATTTTAATGCTCATTTTCTTTATGATCAATATTTTCTTCGTTACGATGTATATTTCCTTCATTTTGATGCACTTTTTCTCGTTACGATCAGCAATTCCTTCGTTCGATGCATATTTACTTCATTTTGATGCTCTTTTTCTTGTTACGGTCAACATTTCATTCGTTTCGATGCAGATTTCCTTCTTTTTGATGCTCGTTTTCTCGTTATGATCAATATTTCCTTTGTTTCGATGCATATTTCCTTCATTTTGATGCTCCTTTTCTCATTACGATCAACATTTCCTTTGTTTCGATGAATATTACCATCATTTTAATGCTCATTTTCTCGTTACGATCAACATTTCCTACGTTTCGATGCATATTTCCTTCATTTTGATGCTCCTTTTCTTGTTATGATCAACATTTCATTCGTTTCGATGCAGATTATCTTCTTTTTGATGCTCGTTTTCTCGTTTTGATCAATGTTTCCTTTGTTTCGTTGCATATTTCCTTTTTTTAGATGCTCGTTTTATCGTTATGATCAATGTTTTCTTTATTTCGATGCATATTTACTTCATTTTGATGCTTCTTTTCTCATTACGATCAACATTTCCTTCTTTTCGAAAAATATTTCCTTCATTTTAATGCTCATTTTCTCGTTAAGATCAACATTTTCTTCATTTTGATGCTCCTTTTCTTGTTATGATCAACATTTCATTCGTTTCGATGCAGATTATCTCCTTTTTTATGCTCGTTTTCTCGTTTTGATCAATGTTTCCTTTGTTTCGATGCATATTTCCTTCTTTTAGATGCTCGTTTTATCGTTATGATCAATGTTTTCTTTGTTTCGATGCATATTTACTTCATTTTGTTGCTTCTTTTCTCATTACGATCAACATTTCCTTCGTTTCAATGAATATTACCTTCATTTTAATGCTCATTTTCTCGTAGCGGTCAACATTTCATTCGTTTCGATGCAGATTTCCTTCTTTTTGATGCTCATTTTCTCATTATGATCAATATTTCCTTTGTTTCGATGCATTTTCCTTCATTTTGATGCTCCTTTTCTCATTACGATCAACATTTCCTTCGTTTCGATGAATATTTCCTTCATTTTAATGCTCATTTTCTCGTTACGATCAACATTTCCTTCGTTACGATGCATATTTCCTTCATTTTATTGCTCCTTTTCTTGTTATGATCAACATTTCAATCGTTTCGATGCAGATTTCCTTCATTTTGATGCTTGTTTTTTCGTTATGATCAATGTTTCCTTTGTTTCGATGCATATTTCCTTCTTTTAGATGCTCGTTTTATCGTTATGAACAATGTTTCCTTTGTTTCGATGCATACTTACTTCATTTTGATGCTTCTTTTCTCATTATGATCAACATTTTCTTCGTTTCGATGAATATTTCATTCATTTTAATGCTCATTTTCTCGTTACGATCCATATTTCCTTCATTTTGATGCTCCTTTTCTTGTTATGATCAACATTTCATTCGTTTCGATGCAGATTATCTTCTTTTTTATGCTCGTTTTCTCGTTATGATCTATTTTTCCTTTGTTTCGATGCATGTTTCCTTCTTTTAGATGATCGTTTTATCGTTATGATCAATGTTTCCTTGGTTTCGATGCATATTTACTTCATTTTATAGCTTCTTTTCTCAGTACGATCAACATTTCCTTCGTTTCGATGAATATTTCCTTCATTTTAATGCTTATTTTCTCATTACGGTCAACATTTCATTCGTTTCGATGCAGATTTCCTTCTTTTTTATGTTCGTTTTCTCGTTATGATCAATATTTTCTTTGTTTCGATGCATATTTCCTTCATTTTGATGCTCCTTTTCTCATTACGATCAACATTTCCTTCGTTTCGATGAATATTTCCTTCATTTTAATGTTCATTTTCTTGTTACGATCAACATTTCCTTCGTTTCGATGCATATTTCCTTCATTTTGATGCTCCTTTTCTTGTTATGATCAACATTTCATTCGTTTCGATGCAGATTTCCTTCTTTTTGATGCTCGTTTTCTCGTTATGATCAATGTTTCCTTTGTTTCGATGCATATTTCCTTCATTTTGATGCTACTTTTCTCTTTACGATCAACATTTCATTCGTTTCGATGCAGATTTCAATCATTTTGATGCCCCTTTTCTCAGTACGATCGACATTTACTTCGTTTCGATGAATATTTCCTTCATTTTAATGCTCATTTTCTTTATGATCAATATTTTCTTCGTTACGATGTATATTTCCTTCATTTTGATGCACTTTTTCTCGTTACGATCAGCAATTCCTTCGTTCGATGCATATTTACTTCATTTTGATGCTCTTTTTCTTGTTACGGTCAACATTTCATTCGTTTCGATGCAGATTTCCTTCTTTTTGATGCTCGTTTTCTCGTTATGATCAATATTTCCTTTGTTTCGATGCATATTTCCTTCATTTTGATGATCCTTTTCTCATTACGATCAACATTTCCTTTGTTTCGATGAATATTACCATCATTTTAATGCTCATTTTCTCGTTACGATCAACATTTCCTACGTTTCGATGCATATTTCCTTCATTTTGATGCTCCTTTTCTTGTTATGATCAACATTTCATTCGTTTCGATGCAGATTATCTTCTTTTTGATGCTCGTTTTCTCATTTTGATCAATGTTTCCTTTGTTTCGTTGCATATTTCCTTTTTTTAGATGCTCGTTTTATCGTTATGATCAATGTTTTCTTTATTTCGATGCATATTTACTTCATTTTGATGCTTCTTTTCTCATTACGATCAACATTTCCTTCTTTTCGAAAAATATTTCCTTCATTTTAATGCTCATTTTCTCGTTAAGATCAACATTTTCTTCATTTTGATGCTCCATTTCTTGTTATGATCAACATTTCATTCGTTTCGATGCAGATTATCTCCTTTTTTATGCTCGTTTTCTCGTTTTGATCAATGTTTCCTTTGTTTCGATGCATATTTCCTTCTTTTAGATGCTCGTTTTATCGTTATGATCAATGTTTTATTTGTTTCGATGCATATTTACTTCATTTTGTTGCTTCTTTTCTCATTACGATCAACATTTCCTTCGTTTCAATGAATATTACCTTCATTTTAATGCTCATTTTCTCGTAGCGGTCAACATTTCATTCGTTTCGATGCAGATTTCCTTCTTTTTGATGCTCATTTTCTCATTATGATCAATATTTCCTTTGTTTCGATGCATTTTCCTTCATTTTGATGCTCCTTTTCTCATTACAATCAACATTTCCTTCGTTTCGATGAATATTTCCTTCATTTTAATGCTCATTTTCTCGTTACGATCAACATTTCCTTCGTTACGATGCATATTTCCTTCATTTTGATGCTCCTTTTCTTGTTATGATCAACATTTCAATCGTTTCGATGCAGATTTCCTTCATTTTGATGCTTGTTTTTTCGTTATGATCAATGTTTCCTTTGTTTCGATGCATATTTCCTTCTTTTAGATGCTCGTTTTATCGTTATGAACAATGTTTCCTTTGTTTCGATGCATACTTACTTCATTTTGATGTTTCTTTTCTCATTATGATCAACATTTTCTTCGTTTCGATGAATATTTCATTCATTTTAATGCTCATTTTCTCGTTACGATCCATATTTCCTTCATTTTGATGCTCCTTTTCTTGTTATGATCAACATTTCATTCGTTTCGATGCAGATTATCTTCTTTTTGATGCTCGTTTTCTCGTTATGATCTATTTTTCCTTTGTTTCGATGCATGTTTCCTTCTTTTAGATGATCGTTTTATCGTTATGATCAATGTTTCCTTGGTTTCGATGCATATTTACTTCATTTTATAGCTTCTTTTCTCAGTACGATCAACATTTCCTTCGTTTCGATGAATATTTCCTTCATTTTAATGCTTATTTTCTCATTACGGTCAACATTTCATTCGTTTCGATGCAGATTTCCTTCTTTTTTATGTTCGTTTTCTCGTTATGATCAATATTTTCTTTGTTTCGATGCATATTTCCTTCATTTTGATGCTCCTTTTCTCATTACGATCAACATTTCCTTCGTTTCGATGAATATTTCCTTCATTTTAATGTTCATTTTCTTGTTACGATCAACATTTCCTTCGTTTCGATGCATATTTCCTACATTTTGATGCTCCTTTTCTTGTTATGATCAACATTTCATTCGTTTCGATGCAGATTTCCTTCTTTTTGATGCTCGTTTTCTCGTTATGATCAATGTTTCCTTTGTTTCGATGCATATTTCCTTCATTTTGATGCTACTTTTCTCTTTACGATCAACATTTCATTCGTTTCGATGCAGATTTCAATCATTTTGATGCCCCTTTTCTCAGTACGATCGACATTTACTTCGTTTCGATGAATATTTCCTTCATTTTAATGCTCATTTTCTCGTTATGATCAACATTTTCTTCGTTTCGATGTATATTTCCTTCATTTTGATGCACTTTTTCTTGTTACGATCCGCATTTCCTTCGTTTCGATGCATATTTACTTCATTTTGATGCTCCTTTTCTTGTTACGATCAACATTTCATTCGTTTCGATGCAGATTTCCTTCTTTTTGATGCTCGTTTTCTCGTTATGATCAATATTTCTTCTGTTTCGATGCATATTTCCTTCATTTTGATGCTCCTTTTCTCATTACGATCAATATTTCCTTCGTTTCGATGAATATTTCCTTCATTTCAATGCTCATTTTCTCGTTACGATCAACATTTCCTTCATTTTGATGCTCCTTTTCTTGTTTGATCAACATTTCATTCGTTTCGATGCAGATTATCTTCTTTTTGATGCTCGTTTTCTCGTTATGATCAATGTTTCCTTTGTTTCGATGCATATTTCCTTCTTTTAGATGCTCGTTTAATCGTTATGATCAATGTTTCCTTTGTTTCGATGCATATTTACTTCATTTTGTTGCTTCTTTTCTCATTACGATTAACATTTTCTTCGTTTAGATGAATATTTCCTTCATTTTAATGCTCATTTTCTCGTTACGATCAACATTTTCTTCGTTTCGATGCATATTTCCTTCATTTTGATGCTCATTTTCTTGTTATGATCAACATTTCATTCGTTTCGATGCAAATTTCCTTCTTTTTGATGCTCGTTTTCTCATTATGATCAATTTTCCTTTGTTTCGATGCATATTTCCTTCAATTTGATGCTCCTTTTCTCGTTACGATCAATATTTTTTTCGTTTCGATGCAGATTTCCATCATTTTGATGCCCCTTTTCTCAGTACTATCAACATTTCCTTCGTTTCGATGAATATTTCCTTCATTTTAATGCTCATTTTATCGTTATGATCAATATTTTCTTCGTTTCGATATATATTTCCTTCATTTTGATGCACTTTTTCATGTTACGATCAGCATTTCCTTTGTTTCGAAGCATATTTACTTCATTTTGATGCTCCTTTTCTTGTTATGATCAACATTTCATTCGTTTCGATGCAGATTATCTTCTTTTTTATGCTCGTTTTCTCGTTATGATCAATATTTCCTTTGGTTCGATGCATATTTCTTATTTTTAGATGCTCGTTTTATCGTTATGATCAATGTTTCCTTTGTTTCGATGCATATTTACTTCATTTTGATGCTCCTTTTCTCATTACGATCAACATTTCCTTCGTTTTGATGAATATTTCCTTCATTTTAATGCTCATTTTCTCGTTACGATCAACATTTCCTTCTTTTCGATGCATATTTCCTTCATTTTGATGCTCCTTTTCTTGTTATGATCAACATTTCATTAGTTTCGATACAGATTTCCGTCTTTTTTATGCTCGTTTTCTCGTTATGATCAATGTTTCCTTTGTTTCGATGCATATTTCCTTCTTTTAGATGCTCGTTTTATCGTTATGATGAATGTTTCCTTTGTTTCGATGCATATTTACTTCATTTTGTAGCTTCTTTTCTCAGTACGATCAACATTTCCTTCGTTTCGATGAATATTTCCTTCATTTTAATGCTTATTTTCTCATTACGGTCAACATTTCATTCGTTTCGATGCAGATTTCCTTCTTTTTGATGTTCGTTTTCTCGTTATGATCAATATTTTCTTTGTTTCGATGCATATTTCCTTCATTTTGATGATCTTTTTCTCATTACGATCAACATTTCCTTCGTTTCGATGAATATTTCCTTCATTTTACTGTTCATTTTCATGTTACGATCAACATTTCCTTCGTTTCGATGCATATTTCCTTCATTTTTATGCTCCTTTTCTTGTTATGATCAACATTTCATTCGTTTCGATGCAGATTTTCTTCTTTTTGATGCTTGTTTTCTCGTTATGATCAATGTTTCCTTTGTTTCGATGCATATTTCCTTCATTTTGATGCTACTTTTCTCGTTAAAATCAATATTTCATTCGTTTCGATGCAGATTTCAATCGTTTTGATGCCCCTTTTCTCTGTACGATCGACATTTACTTCGTTTCGATGAATATTTCCTTCATTTTAATGCTCATTTTCTCGTTATGATCAACATTTTCTTCGTTTCGATGTATATTTCCTTCATTTTGATGTACTTTTTCTTGTTACGATCCGCATTTCCTTCGTTTCGATGCATATTTACTTCATTTTGATGCTCCTTTTCTTGTTACGATCAACATTTCATTCGTTTCGATGCAGATTTCCTTCTTTTTGATGCTCGTTTTCTCGTTATTATCAATATTTCTTCTGTTTCGATGCATATTTCCTTCATTTCAATGCTCATTTTCTCATTATGATCAACATTTCCTTCATTTTGATGCTCCTTTTCTTGTTTGATCAACATTTCATTCGTTTCGATGAAGATTATCTTCTTTTTGATGCTCGTTTTCTCTTTATGATCAATGTTTCCTTTGTTTCGATACATATTTCCTTTTTTAGATGCTCGTTTAATCGTTATGATCAATGTTTCCTTTGTTTCGATGCATATTTACTTCATTTTGTTGCTTCTTTTCTCATTACGATTAACATTTCCTTCGTTTAGATGAATATTTCCTTCATTTTAATGCTCATTTTCTCGTTACGATCAACATTTCCTTCGTTTCGATGCATATTTCCTTCATTTTGATGCTCCTTTTCTTGTTATGATCAACATTTCATTCGTTTCGATGCAGATTTCCTTCTTTTTGAAGCTCGTTTTCTCGTTATGATCAATGTTTCCTTTGATTCGATGCATATTTACTTCATTTTGATGCTCCTTTTCTCGTTACGATCAACATTTTATTCGTTTCGATGCAGATTTCCATCATTTTGATGCCCCTTTTCTCAGTACGATCAACATTTCCTTCGTTTCGATGAATATTTCCTTCATTTTAATGCTCATTTTCTCGTTATGATCAATATTTTTTTCGTTTCGATGTATATTTCCTTTATTTTGATGCACTTTTTCATGTTACGATCAGCATTTCCTTTGTTTCGATGCATATTTACTTCATTTTGATGCTCCTTTTCTTGTTATGATCAACATTTCATTTGTTTCGATGCAGATTATCTTCTTTTTTATGCTCCTTTTCTCGTTATGATCAATGTTTCCTTTGGTTCGATGCATATTTCTTATTTTTAGATGCTCATTTTATCGTTATGATCAATGTTTCCTTTGTTTCGATGCATATTTACTTCATTTTGATGCTTCTTTTCTCATTACGATTAACATTTCCTTCGTTTCGATGAACATTTCCTTCATTTTAATGTTCATTTTCTCGTTACGATCAACATTTGCTTCATTTTGATGCTCCATTTCTTGTTATGATCAACATTTCATTCGTTTCGATGCAGATTATCTTCTTTTTGATGCTCGTTTTCTCGTTATGATCAATGTTTCCTTTGTTTCGATGCATATTTCCTTCTTTTAGATGCTCGTTTTATCGTTATGATCAATGTTTCCTTTGTTTCGATGCATATTTACTTCATTTTGATGCTTCTTTTCTCATTACAATCAACATTTCCTTCGTTTCGATGAATATTTCCTTCATTTTAATGCTCATTTTCTCGTTACGGTCAACATTTCCTTCGTTTCGATGCATGTATCCTTCATTTTGATGCTCCTTTTCTTTTTAGGATCAACATTTCATTCGTTTCGATGCAGATTTCCTTCTTTTTGATGCTCGTTTTCTCGTTATGATCAATATTTCCTTTGTTTCGATACATATTTCCTTCTTTTTTATGCTCATTTTCTCGTTATGATCAATGTTTCCTTTGTTTCGATGCATATTTCCTTCATTTTGATGCTCATTTTCTCATTACGATCAACATTTCCTTCGTTTCGATGAATATTTCCTTCATTTTAATGCTCATTTTCTCGTTACGATCAATATTTCCTTCGTTTCGATACAATTTCCTTCATTTTAATGCTCCTTTTCTTGTTAGGATCAACATTTCATTCGTTTCTTTCACGCCCCGACCCCAGACAGAACGCGACAACCGCCACGTTAATCATAAATTTCGCAGAATGGGTGCACTCCACTCCACAAAGTTTATAGAAAACGTAAGGATTGCTATCAAGTACCTGGAGAGCTGAACAACTGATAACAACGGGTACAACCCGAGGACATCATCTCAAAAAGTATCAACAAGGATTTACAAAGGTACAAAATACAACGGTGTAACTTAGTTTAAAGAAAATATACATGAACGATATAACATCGCGAAGGTACAAAAAGAACATCAAGGGGGTCACCAAATATAAACTATACAATCTCGCCAATGAATCCGTCAATTTACATAAAAGAGAAAGTACCCAAAACACGGATTGGATGACGAGCAAATGATAGGAAAACCTCCAACCAAATCGATATCAATAGCCTGAAAAGGAAAGAATGATGGGGGTGAGCAAAACCACTAGCTCAGTGAGGTGATAAGTCGGTAACCCCGACCCTTATACGAAGCATGTATTCCCACTCGCGGTTCATAATATAAAATCCAACATTTCGTCTCACAATAACTATTTCTCACTCAGTGTACATATTAATGAAAATAAAAACCTTAGTGCACATTTACGAATAACACAATTAGTTCAAACAACATGTTATCACATAAAAGACGCGTGGGTAGTCAATATCCTCCTCGAACTGAGCTCTCCGTCGAGAGACAGTCCAAGCCCGTCACCGTTACTCTAGATAAAATGCACATTAATATTCTTTCTCAACGCGCCAAGTGCTAAAGTTCACAATTCAATATCGACGTGAATACTTGAAATGATCAAACATATAAACATATATGACATGCATGTCCCACACCGGTGACGTTGACTGAGCCTATAATAGACTAATTCATCTAACGATCACCCTCCAGAGTATCAGTATTTGGCAAATGGACAGGTGCCCCGTTAGATCTAACTCACCCGGGTTTGCCAATCCCGGGCAACTTGTTGTCACTCTAACTCACCCGAACCACGACAATTCGGGCTACTTAACCAATGTCGCTCCAACTCACCTGAACCGTGACCAATTCGGGCTACTTAACCTTGGTACCAGACATACATATGCATATGCATCATAAGATGAATAACGACTCAAGTAAGAGTCTTAATTGGCACACAAGAATAACCAGAAATCAATTCTCAAATAATTCACAATAAATGCTATCAGATATCGAGCTGGCAAGACTCTTCAACATAAGTTAAAATCAATAATACTCATAAAATGGCTAACATGACTCTAACCAGAGCAATCGAGCCAATCAGGCTCTTTACCACATAACAAAATACCAAATAATTTTCTTATCAATTAACTAAAATTAAAATAAATGCACATTTATTGAGGGTCCACACTTCCCACAAGAGAAGGCGTTCCCGAATTATCAACTCACAAGGAAGTGATTAACTCTCTCCGAAATCTGAAGTCGGTCCCTTGCCCTTCGTCGATGGTTCTTTACCTAGAAAGGAGATGAGAAATTAAAGACAAATTAAATATAACTAACTATTAGCGGTAACATCTCTTTCATTGCTAAAAACAAATCCTAATTGAGTTCGAACGAGTCGATATTAAATAAAAATGGTATGTAACTCCTTAACATCAGTTCCCAATCCCACATAACCCGTTTCAATACATTAACTAAACGAAACGATAGAAAATAAGTTTGAATTCGACATAAAAATTCTGAAATTTTCCAGCTAGCGGCAGTTTACGAGAAAAATTATAACTAATTGTAGAATAATCGGATTGAGGCGTTTCAAGTGGTTACGGAAAGCTAACGAGTTCAGCTACGTACAGAAATTAAGTTTACGAACTTTAGAGGGCAATAGCTATGTCAAAATCAGTTCGAACAGTCTGCAAATTACCCACATACCAAAAAGAAAAACCCCACAAAATTACAAAATCATGGAAGAAGGAAGCTTAATTCACACACCACTTACCTCAAAACCACTTAGAAACCACCTAGGATGAGGGTTGTAAGGGAGAATTTGATCAACAAGGGTTTCTCCTCCACTCTCTTCTTTCCCCTCTTTTGTTTTTCTTCTCCCGTTCTTCTCTCTCTTTTTTTTTTTAACTTTAGCCTTAATAATTATATATCAGACCATTTAAGTGGGCTGAAACTTTGGGCCACAAAATAAATAAATAAATAAGTTTGGGCTTTCTAAAAAAAACTAGTTGGGCTAAGATAAGGCTGGCCTTTTGGGCCATATAAATAAATAAATAGGTTTTGGGCTTTCTAAAATAAATCTAGTTGGGCTAAGTTAGGGCTGACCTTTTGGGCCATAAAAATAAATAAATAGGTTTTGGGCTTTCTAAAATAAATCTAGTTGAGCTAAGATATTATAAAGTATCCCCTCCTCTAAAAAGTTTCGTCCTCGAAACATAAACGTACCTAGAGATGAAAAGAGATTTGGATGGTGTTGACGCATGACTGACTCTGGTTCCCATGTTTCTTCTTCAATTTGATCACTTCTCCATAGAATTCTCACCATAGGAATGGATTTGTTACGAAACATTTTCTCTCGGCGATCTACAATTTGAACAGGTTGTAAGGATCTGGTTCATATTTTCTAAGCATAGAGACATGGAAGACATCGTGAATCTTCGACAATTCTGATGGTAGCTCAACTCGATACGCGACACGACCAATCCTTTGCACGATCGTAAACGGGCCAATATACCTTGGACTCAACTTTCCTCGACGGCGGAATCGCAACACGCCCTTCCATGGAGAAACTTTCAGAAAAACTTTATCTCCTTCATTAAACTCCAAATCGCTCCTCCTATGATCAATTTTTCCTTTGTTTCGATGCATATTTCCTTCTTTTAGATGCTCGTTTTATC
This sequence comes from Pogostemon cablin, assembly GCA_023678885.1. Lineage (NCBI taxonomy): Eukaryota > Viridiplantae > Streptophyta > Magnoliopsida > Lamiales > Lamiaceae > Pogostemon > Pogostemon cablin. The sequence goes on along the minus strand of JAHCLQ010000599.1, from coordinate 13,105 downwards.
GTTATGATCAATGTTTCCTTTGCTTCGATGCATATTTACTTCATTTTGTTGCTTCTTTTCTCATTACGATTAACATTTCCTTCGTTTAGATGAATATTTCCTTCATTTTAATGCTCATTTTCTCGTTACGGTCAACATTTCATTCATTTCGATGCAAATTTCCTTCTTTTTGAAGTTCGTTTTCTTGTTATGATCAATATTTCCTTTGTTTTGATGCATATTTCCTTCATTTTGATGCTCCTTTTCTCATTACGATCAATATTTCCTTCGTTTCGATGAATATTTCCTTCATTTTAATGCTCATTTTCTCGTTACAATCAACATTTTCTTCGTTTCGATGCATATTTCCTTCATTTTGATGCTCCTTTTCTTGTTATGATCAACATTTCATTCGTTTAGATGCAGATTTCCTTCTTTTTGATGCTCGTTTTCTCGTTATGATCAATGTTTCCTTTGTTTCGATGCATATTTCCTTCATTTTGATGTTCCTTTTCTCGTTACGATCAACATTTCATTCGTTTCGATGCAGATTTCCATCATTTTGATGCCCCTTTTCTCAGTACGATCAACATTTCCTTCGTTTCGAGGAATATTTCCTTCATTTTAATGCTCATTTTCTCGTTATGATCAATATTTTCTTCGTTTCGATGTATATTTCCTTCATTTTGATGCACTTTTTCATGTTACGATCAACATTTCCTTTGTTTCGATGCATATTTACTTCATTTTGATGCTTCTTTTCTTGTTATGATCAACATTTCATTCATTTCGATGCAGATTATCTTCTTTTTGATGCTCGTTTTCTCGTTATGATCAATGTTTCCTTTGGTTCGATGCATATTTCTTATTTTTAGATGCTCATTTTATCTTTATGATCAATGTTTCCTTTGTTTCGATGCATATTTACTTCATTTTGATGCTTTTTTTCTCATTACGATCATCATTTCCTTCGTTTCAATGAATATTTCCTTCATTTTAATGCTCATTTTCTCGTTACGATCAACATTTCCTTCATTTTGATGCTCCTTTTCATGTTATGATCAACATTTCATTCGTTTCGATGCAGATTATCTTCTTTTTGATGCTCGTTTTCTCGTTATGATCAATGTTTCCTTTGTTTCGATGCATATATCCTTCTTTTAGATGCTCGTTTTATCGTTATGATCAATGTTTCCATTGTTTCGATGCATATTTACTGCTTTTTGATGCTTCTTTTCTCATTACGATCAACATTTCCTTCGTTTCGAAAAATATTTCCTTCATTTTAATGCTCATTTTCTCGTTAAGATCAAAATTTCCTTCATTTTGATGCTCCTTTTCTTGTTATATCAACATTTCATTCGTTTCGATGCAGATTATCTCCTTTTTTATGCTCGTTTTCTCGTTATGATCAATGTTTCCTTTGTTTCGATGCATATTTCCTTCTTTTAGATGCTCGTTTTATCGTTATGATCAATGTTTCCTTTGTTTCGATGCATACTTACTTCATTTTGATGCTTCTTTTCTCATTACGATCAACATTTTCTTCGTTTGGATGAATATTTCCTTCATTTTAATGCTCATTTTCTCGTTACGATCAATATTTCCTTCATTTTGATGCTCATTTTCTTGTTATGATCAACATTTCATTCGTTTCGTTGCAGATTATCTTCTTTTTGATGCTCGTTTTCTCGTTATGATCAATTTTTCCTTTGTTTCGATGCATGTTTCCTTCTTTTAGATGCTCGTTTTATCGTTATGATCTATGTTTCCTTTGTTTCGATGCATATTTACTTCATTTTGTAGCTTCTTTTCTCAGTACGATCAACATTTCCTTCGTTTCGATGAATATTTCCTTCATTTTAATGCTTATTTTCTCATTACGGTCAACATTTCTTTCATTTCGATGCAGATTTCCTTCTTTTTGATGTTCGTTTTCTCGTTATGATAAATATTTTCTTTGTTTCGATGCATATTTCCTTCATTTTGATGATCCTTTTCTCATTACGATCAACATTTCCTTCCTTTCGATGAATATTTCCTTCATTTTAATGCTCATTTTCTCGTTACGATCAACATTTCCTTCGTTTCGATGCATATTTCCTTCATTTTGATGCTCCTTTTCTTGTTATGATCAACATTTCATTCGTTTCGATGCAGATTTCCTTCTTTTAGATGCTCGTTTTCTCGTTATGATCAATGTTTCCTTTGTATCGATGCATATTTCCTTCATTTTGATGCTACTTTTCTCGTTACGATCAACATTTCATTCGTTTCGACGCAGATTTCAATCATTTTGATGCCTCTTTTCTCAGTACGATTAACATTTACTTCGTTTCGATGAATATTTCCTTCATTTTAATGCTCATTTTCTCGTTATGATCAACATTTTCTTCGTTTCAATGTATATTTCCTTCATTTTGATGCACTTTTCCTTGTTACGATCCGCATTTCCTTCGTTTCGATGCATATTTACTTCATTTTGATGCTCCTTTTCTTGTTACGATCAACATTTCATTAGTTTCGATGCAGATTTCCTTCTTTTTGATGCTCGTTTTCTCGTTATGATCAATATTTCTTTTGTTTCGATGCATATTTCCTTCATTTTGATGCTCCTTTTCTCATTATGATCAACATTTCCTTTGTTTCGATGAATATTTCCATCATTTCAATGCTCATTTTCTCGTTACGATCAACATTTCCTTCATTTTGATGCTCCTTTTCTTGTTTGATCAACATTTCATTCGTTTCGATGCAGATTATCTTCTTTTTGATGCTCGTTTTCTCGTTATGATCAATGTTTCCTTTGTTTCGATGCATATTTCCTTCTTTTAGATGCTCGTTTTATCGTTATGATCAATGTTTCCTTTGTTTCGATGCATATTTACTTCATTTTGTTGCATCTTTTCTCATTACGATTAACATTTCCTTAGTTTAGATTAATATTTCCTTCATTTTAATGGTCATTTTCTCGTTACGGTCAACATTTCATTCATTTCGATGCAGATTTCCTTCTTTTTGAAGTTCGTTTTCTCGTTATGATCAATATTTCCTTTGTTTCAATGCATATTTCCTTCATTTTGATGCTCCTTTTCTCATTACGATCAATATTTCATTCGTTTCGATGAATATTTCCTTCATTTTAATGCTCATTTTCTCGTTACTATCAACATTTCCTTCATTTCGATGCATATTTCCTTCATTTTGATGCTCCTTTTCTTGTTATGATCAACATTTCATTCGTTTCGATGCAGATTTCCTTCTTTTTGATGCTCGTTTTCTCGTTATGATCAATGTTTCCTTTGTTTCGATGCATATTTCCTTAATTTTGATGCTCATTTTCTCGTTACGATCAACATTTCATTCGTTTCGATGAATATTTCTTTCATTTTAATGCTCATTTTCTCGTTATGATCAATATTTTCTTCGTTTCGATGTATATTTCCTTCATTTTGATGCACTTTTTTATGTTACGATCAGCATTTCCTTTGTTTCGATGCATATTTACTTAATTTTGATGCTCCTTTTCTTGTTATGATCAACATTTCATTCGTTTCGATGCAGATTATCTTCTTTTTTATGCTCGTTTTCTCGTTATGATCAATGTTTCCTTTGGTTCGATGCATATTTCTTATTTTTAGATGCTCGTTTTATCGTTATGATCATTGTTTCCTTTGTTTCGATGCATATTTACTTCATTTTGATGCTTCTTTTCTCATTACGATCAACATTTCCTTCGTTTCGATGAATATTTCCTTTATTTTAATGCTCATTTTCTCATTACGGTGAACATTTCATTCGTTTCGTGCAGATTTCCTTCTTTTTGATGCTCGTTTTCTCGTTATGATCAATATTTCCTTTGTTTCGATGCATATTTCCTTCATTTTGATGCTCCTTTTCTCATTACGATCAACATTTCCTTCGTTTCGATGAATATTTCCTTCTTTTTAATGCTCATTTTCTCGTTACGATCAACATTTCCTTCGTTTCGATGCATATTTCCTTCATTTTGATGCTCCTTTTCTTGTTATGATCAACATTTCATTCGTTTCGATGCAGATTTCCGACTTTTTGATGCTCGTTTTCTCGTTATGATCAATGTTTCCTTTGTTTCGATGCATATTTCCTTCTTTTAGATGCTCGTTTTATCGTTATGATCAATGTTTCCTTTGTTTCGATGCATATTTACTTCATTTTGATGCTTCTTTTCTCATTACGATCAACATTTCCTTCGTTTCGATGAATATTTCCTTCATTTTAATGCTCATTTTCTCATTACGATCAACATTTCCTTCATTTTGATGCTCCTTTCCTTGTTATGATCAACATTTCATTCATTTCGATGCAGATTTCCTTCATTTTGATGCTCGTTTTCTCGTTATGATCAATGTTTCATTTGTTTCGATGCATATTTCCTTCTTTTAGATGCTCGTTTTATCGTTATGATCAATGTTTCCTTTGTTTCAATGCATATTTACTTCATTTTGATGATTCTTTTCTCATTACGATCAACATTTCCTTCGTTTTGATGAATATTTCCTTCATTTTAATGCTCATTTTCTCGTTACGGTCAACATTTCCTTCGTTTCGATGCATATATCCTTCATTTTGATGCTCCTTTTCTTTTTAGGATCAACATTTCATTCCTTTCGATGCAGATTTCCTTCTTTTTTATGCTCGTTTTCTCGTTATGATCAATGTTTCCTTTGTTTCGATACATATTTCCTTCTTTTTGATGCTCATTTTCTGGTTATGATCAATGTTTCCTTTGTTTCGATGCATATTTCCTTCATTTTGATGCTCCTTTTCTCATTATGATCAACATTTCCTTCGTTTCGACGAATATTTCCTTCATTTTAATGCTCATTTTCTCGTTACGATCAATATTTCCTTCGTTTCGATACATATTTCCTTCATTTTGATGCTCCTTTTCTTGTTAGGATCAACATTTCATTAGTTTCAATGTAGATTTCCTTCTTTTCGAAGCTCGTTTTCTCGTTACGATCAATATTTCCTTTGCTTTGATGCATATTTCCTTCGTTTGATTCTCATTTTTTCTTTGCGAATAATATTACATTCGTTTCGATGCATATTTACTTCATTTTGATGCTCCTTTTCTTGTTACGATCAACATTTCATTCATTTTGATGCAGATTTCCTTCTATTTGATGCTCATTTTCTCGTTATGATCAATATTTCCTTCGTTTCGATGCATATTTCCTTCATTTTGAGGCTCCTTTTATCATTACGATAAATATTTTCTTTGTTTTGATGTATATTTCCTTAATTTTAATGCATTTTTTCTTGTTACGATCAATATTTCATTCGTTTCGATGCAGATTTCCTTCTTTTTGATGCTCGTTTTCTCGTTATGATCAATATTTCCTTTGTTTCGATGCATATTTCTAACTTTTAGATGCTCGTTTTATCGTTATAATCAATGTTTCCTTTGTTTCGATGCATATTTACTTAATTTTGATGCTTCTTATCTCATTACGATCAACATTTTCTTCGTTTAGATGAATATTTCCTTCATTTTAATGCTTATTTCCTTGTTACGATCAACATTTCTTTCGTTTCAATGCATATTTCCTTCAATTTGATGCTCCTTTTCTTGTTACGATCAACATTTCATTCGTTTCGATGCAGATTTCCTTTTTTATGCTCGTTTTCTCATTACGATCAATATTTCCTTGGTTTCGATCCATATTTCCTTCGTTTTGATTCTCATTTTCTCGTTACGATCAATATTACCTTCGGTTCGATGCATATTTCCTTCATTTTGATGCCCCTTTTCTCAGTACGATCAACATTTCCTTCGTTTCGATGAATATTTCCTTCATTTTAATGCTCATTTTCTCGTTATGATCAACATTTTCTTCATTTCGATGTATATTTCCTTCATTTTGATGCACTTTTTCTCGTTACGATCAGCAATTCCTTCGTTTCGATGCATATTTACTTCATTTTGATGCTCCTTTTCTTGTTACGATCAACATTTCATTCGTTTCGATGCAGATTTCCTTCTTTTTGATGCTCGTTTTCTCGTTATGATCAATATTTTTTTTGTTTCTATGCATATTTCCTTCATTTTGATGCTCCTTTTCTCATTACGATCAACATTTCCTTCGTTTCGATGAATATTTCCTTCATTTTAATGCTCATTTTCTCGTTACGATCAACATTTCCTTCATTTCGATGCATATTTCCTTCATTTTGATGCTCCTTTTATTGTTATGATCATCATTTCATTTGTTTCGATGCATATTTTCTTCATTTTGATGCTCGTTTTCTCGTTTTGATCAATGTTTCCTTTGTTTCGATGCATATTTCGTTTTTTAGATGCTCGTTTTATCGTTATGATCAATGTTTCCTTTGTTTCGATGCATATTTACTTCATTTTGATGCTTCTTTTCTCATTACGATCAACATTTCCTTCGTTTCGAAGAATATTTCCTTCATTTTAATGCTCATTTTCTCGTTAAGATCAACATTTCCTTCATTTTAATGCTCATTTTCTCGTTACGGTCAACATTTCATTCGTTTCGATGCAGATTTCCTTCTTTTTGATGCTCATTTTCTCGTTATGATCAATATTTCCTTTGTTTCGATGCATATTTCCTTCATTTTGATGCTCCTTTTCTCATTACGATCAACATTTCCTTCATTTCGATGAATATTTCCTTCATTTTAATGCATTTTCTCGTTACGATCAACATTTCCTTCGTTTTGATGCTCCTTTTCTTGTTTGATCAACATTTCATTCGTTTCGATGCAGATTATCTTCTTTTTGATGCTCGTTTTATAGTTATGATCAATGTTTCCTTTGTTTCGATGCATATTTCCTTCTTTTAGATGCTCGTTTTATCGTTATGATCAATGTTTTCTTTGTTTCGATGCATATTTATTTCATTTTGTTGCTTCTTTTCTCATTACGATTAACATTTCCTTCGTTTAGATGAATATTTCCTTCATTTTAATGCTCATTTTCTCGTTACGGTCAATATTTCATTCATTTCCATGCAGATTTCCTTCTTTTTGAAGTTCGTTTTCTCGTTATGATCAATATTTCCTTTGTTTCGACGCCTATTTCCTTCATTTTGATGCTCATTTTCTCATTACGATCAATATTTCCTTCGTTTCGATGAATATTTCCTTCATTTTAATGCCCATTTTCTCATTACGATCAACATTTCCTTCGTTTCGATGCATATTTCCTTCATTTTGATGCTCCTTTTCTTGTTATGATCAACATTTCATTCGTTTCGATGCAGATTTCCTTCTTTTAGATGCTCGTTTTATCGTTATGATCAATGTTTCCTTTGTTTCGATGCATATTTACTTCATTTTGATGCTTCTTTTCTCATTACGATCAACATTTCCTTCGTTTCGATGAATATTTCCTTCATTTTAATGCTCATTTTCTCATTACGATCAACATTTCCTTCATTTTGATGCTCCTTTCCTTGTTATGATCAACATTTCATTCATTTCGATGCAGATTTCCTTCATTTTGATGCTCGTTTTCTCGTTATGATCAATGTTTCATTTGTTTCGATGCATATTTCCTTCTTTTAGATGCTCGTTTTATCGTTATGATCAATGTTTCCTTTGTTTCAATGCATATTTACTTCATTTTGATGCTTCTTTTCTCATTACGATCAACATTTCCTTCGTTTTGATGAATATTTCCTTCATTTTAATGCTCATTTTCTCGTTACGGTCAACATTTCCTTCGTTTCGATGCATATATCCTTCATTTTGATGCTCCTTTTCTTTTTAGGATCAACATTTCATTCCTTTCGATGCAGATTTCCTTCTTTTTTATGCTCGTTTTCTCGTTATGATCAATGTTTCCTTTGTTTCGATACATATTTCCTTCTTTTTGATGCTCATTTTCTGGTTATGATCAATGTTTCCTTTGTTTCGATGCATATTTCCTTCATTTTGATGCTCCTTTTCTCATTATGATCAACATTTCCTTCGTTTCGACGAATATTTCCTTCATTTTAATGCTCATTTTCTCGTTACGATCAATATTTCCTTCGTTTCGATACATATTTCCTTCATTTTGATGCTCCTTTTCTTGTTAGGATCAACATTTCATTAGTTTCGATGTAGATTTCCTTCTTTTCGAAGCTCGTTTTCTCGTTACGATCAATATTTCCTTTGCTTTGATGCATATTTCCTTCGTTTGATTCTCATTTTTTCTTTGCGAATAATATTACATTCGTTTCGATGCATATTTACTTCATTTTGATGCTCCTTTTCTTGTTACGATCAACATTTCATTCATTTTGATGCAGATTTCCTTCTATTTGATGCTCATTTTCTCGTTATGATCAATATTTCCTTCGTTTCGATGCATATTTCCTTCATTTTGAGGCTCCTTTTATCATTACGATAAATATTTTCTTTGTTTTGATGTATATTTCCTTAATTTTAATGCATTTTTTCTTGTTACGATCAATATTTCATTCGTTTCGATGCAGATTTCCTTCTTTTTGATGCTCGTTTTCTCGTTATGATCAATATTTCCTTTGTTTCGATGCATATTTCTAACTTTTAGATGCTCGTTTTATCGTTATAATCAATGTTTCCTTTGTTTCGATGCATATTTACTTAATTTTGATGCTTCTTATCTCATTACGATCAACATTTTCTTCGTTTAGATGAATATTTCCTTCATTTTAATGCTTATTTCCTTGTTACGATCAACATTTCTTTCGTTTCAATGCATATTTCCTTCAATTTGATGCTCCTTTTCTTGTTACGATCAACATTTCATTCGTTTCGATGCAGATTTCCTTTTTTATGCTCGTTTTCTCATTACGATCAATATTTCCTTGGTTTCGATCCATATTTCCTTCGTTTTGATTCTCATTTTCTCGTTACGATCAATATTACCTTCGGTTCGATGCATATTTCCTTCATTTTGATGCCCCTTTTCTCAGTACGATCAACATTTCCTTCGTTTCGATGAATATTTCCTTCATTTTAATGCTCATTTTCTCGTTATGATCAACATTTTCTTCATTTCGATGTATATTTCCTTCATTTTGATGCACTTTTTCTCGTTACGATCAGCAATTCCTTCGTTTCGATGCATATTTACTTCATTTTGATGCTCCTTTTCTTGTTACGATCAACATTTCATTCGTTTCGATGCAGATTTCCTTCTTTTTGATGCTCGTTTTCTCGTTATGATCAATATTTTTTTTGTTTCTATGCATATTTCCTTCATTTTGATGCTCCTTTTCTCATTACGATCAACATTTCCTTCGTTTCGATGAATATTTCCTTCATTTTAATGCTCATTTTCTCGTTACGATCAACATTTCCTTCATTTCGATGCATATTTCCTTCATTTTGATGCTCCTTTTATTGTTATGATCATCATTTCATTTGTTTCGATGCATATTTTCTTCATTTTGATGCTCGTTTTCTCGTTTTGATCAATGTTTCCTTTGTTTCGATGCATATTTCGTTTTTTAGATGCTCGTTTTATCGTTATGATCAATGTTTCCTTTGTTTCGATGCATATTTACTTCATTTTGATGCTTCTTTTCTCATTACGATCAACATTTCCTTCGTTTCGAAGAATATTTCCTTCATTTTAATGCTCATTTTCTCGTTAAGATCAACATTTCCTTCATTTTAATGCTCATTTTCTCGTTACGGTCAACATTTCATTCGTTTCGATGCAGATTTCCTTCTTTTTGATGCTCATTTTCTCGTTATGATCAATATTTCCTTTGTTTCGATGCATATTTCCTTCATTTTGATGCTCCTTTTCTCATTACGATCAACATTTCCTTCATTTCGATGAATATTTCCTTCATTTTAATGCATTTTCTCGTTACGATCAACATTTCCTTCGTTTTGATGCTCCTTTTCTTGTTTGATCAACATTTCATTCGTTTCGATGCAGATTATCTTCTTTTTGATGCTCGTTTTCTAGTTATGATCAATGTTTCCTTTGTTTCGATGCATATTTCCTTCTTTTAGATGCTCGTTTTATCGTTATGATCAATGTTTCCTTTGTTTCGATGCATATTTATTTCATTTTGTTGCTTCTTTTCTCATTACGATTAACATTTCCTTCGTTTAGATGAATATTTCCTTCATTTTAATGCTCATTTTCTCGTTACGGTCAATATTTCATTCATTTCGATGCAGATTTCCTTCTTTTTGAAGTTCGTTTTCTCGTTATGATCAATATTTCCTTTGTTTCGATGCATATTTCCTTCATTTTGATGCTCATTTTCTCATTACGATCAATATTTCCTTCGTTTCGATGAATATTTCCTTCATTTTAATGCCCATTTTCTCATTACGATCAACATTTCCTTCGTTTCGATGCATATTTCCTTCATTTTGATGCTCCTTTTCTTGTTATGATCAACATTTCATTCGTTTCGATGCAGATTTCCTTCTTTTTGATGCTCGTTTTCTCGTTATGATCAATGTTTCCTTTGTTCCGATGCATATTTCCTTCATTTTGATGCTCCTTTTCTCGTTACGATCAACATTTCATTCGTTTCGATGCAGATTTCCATCATTTTGATGCCCCTTTTCTCAGTACGATCAACATTTCCTTCGTTTCTATGAATATTTCCTTCAATTTAATGCTCATTTTCTCGTTATGATCAACATTTTCTTCGTTTCGATGTATATTTCCTTCATTTTGATGTACTTTTTCATGTTACGATCAGCATTTCTTTTGTTTCGATGCATATTTACTTCATTTTGATGCTCCTTTTCTTGTTATGATCAACATTTCATTCGTTTCGATGCAGATTATCTTCTTTTTGATGCTCGTTTTCTCTTTATGATCAATGTTTCCTTTGGTTCGATGCATATTTCTTATTTTTAGATGATCGTTTTATCGTTATGATCAATGTTTCTTTTGTTTCGATGCATATTTACTTCATTTTGATGCTTCTTTTCTCATTACGATCAACATTTCCTTCGTTTCGATGAATATTTTCTTCATTTTAACGCTCATTTTCTCGTTACGATCAACATTTCCTTCATTTTGATGCTCCTTTTCTTGTTATGATCAACATTTCATTCGTTTCGATGAAGATTATCTTTTTTTGATGCTCGTTTTCTGGTTATGATCAATGTTTCCTTTGTTTCGATGCATATTTCCTTCTTTTAGATGCTCGTTTTATCGTTATGATCAATGTTTCCTTTGTTTCGATGCATATTTACTTCATTTTGATGCTTCTTTTCTCATTACGATCAACATTTCCTTCGTTTCTATGAATATTTCCTTCATTTTAATGCTCATTTTCTCGTTACGGTGAACATTTCATTCGTTTCGATGCAGATTTCCTTCTTTTTGATGCTCGTTTTCTCGTTATGATCAATATTTCCTTTGTTTCGATGCATATTTTCTTCATTTTAATGCTAATTTTCTCGTTACGATCATCATTTCCTTCGTTTCGATGCATATTCCTTCATTTTGATGCTCCTTTCCTTGTTATGATCAACATTTCATTCATTTCAATGCAGATTTCCTTCTTTTTGATGCTCGTTTTCTCATTATGATCAATGTTTCCTTTGTTTCGATGCATATTTCCTTCTTTTAGATGCTCGTTTTATCGTTATGATAAATGTTTCCTTTGTTTCAATGCATATTTACTTCATTTTGATGCTTCTTTTCTCATTACGATCAACATTTCCTTCGTTTCGATGAATATTTCCTTCATTTTAATGCTCATTTTCTCGTTACGGTCAACATTTCCTTCGTTTCGATGCATATATCCTTAATTTTGATGCTCCTTTTCTTTTTAGGATCAACATTTCATTCGTTTCGATGCAGATTTCCTTCTTTTTGATGCTCGCTTTCTCGTTATGATCAATGTTTCCTTTGTTTCGATACATATTTCCTTCTTTTTGATGCTCATTTTCTCCTTATAATCAATGTTTCCTTTGTTTCGATGTATATTTCCTTCATTTGATGCTCCTTTTCTCATTACGATCAACATTTCCTTGGTTTCGATGAATATTTCCTTCATTTTAATGCTCATTTTCTCGTTACGATCAATATTTCCTTCGTTTCGATACATATTTCCTTCATTTTGATGCTCCTTTTCTTGTTAGGATCAACATTTCATTCGTTTCGATGCAGATTTTCTTCTTTTCGAAGCTCGTTTTCTCGTTACGATCAATATTTCCTTTGCTTTGATGCATATTTCCTTCGTTTGATTCTCATTTTCTCTTTACGATCAATATTACCTTCGTTTTGATGCATATTACCTTCATTTTGATGCTCCTTTTCTTGTTACGATCAACATTTCCTTCGTTTTGATGCATATTTACTTCATTTTGATGTTCCTTTTCTTGTTACGATCAACATTTCATTCATTTTGATGCAGATTTCCTTCTATTTGATGCTCATTTTCTCGTTATGATCAATATTTCCTTCGTTTCGATGCATATTTCCTTCATTTTGATGCTCATTTTCTCATTACGATCAACATTTTCTTCGTTTTGATGTATATTTCCTTAATTTTAATGCACTTTTCTTGTTACGATCAACATTTCCTTCGTTTCGATGCATATTTCCTTCATTTTGATGATCCTTTTCTTGTTACGATCAATATTTCATTAGTTTCGATGCAGATTTCCTTCTTTTTGATGCTCGTTTTCTCGTTATGATCAATATTTCCTTTGTTTCGATGCATATTTCCAAATTTTAGATGCTCATTTTATCGTTATGATCAATGTTTCCTTTGTTTCGATGCATATTTACTTAATTTTGATGCTTCTTTTCTCATTACGATCAACATTTTCTTCGTTTCGATGAATATTTCCTTCATTTTAATGCTTATTTCCTCGTTACGATCAACATTTCTTTCGTTTCGATGCATATTTCCTTCAATTTGATGCTCCTTTTCTTGTTACGATCAACATTTCATTCGTTTCGATGCAGATTTCTTTTTTTTATGCTCGTTTTCTCATTACGATCAATATATCCTTGGTTTCGATGCATATTTCCTTCGTTTTGATTCTCATTTTCTCGTTACGATCAATATTACCTTCGGTTCGATACATATTTCCTTCATTTTGATGCTCCTTTTTTCGTTACGATCAACATTTTATTCGTTTCGATGCA